>CAIGRT010061422.1:0-15319 GCA_903798405.1 Fraxinus platypoda | reverse complement strand
GATTTGTTGAATCTTAGTTTAGAATTAAAATTTCTAAGGACCAAAATGAAGTTTATTTATATTAGAATGACTTGGTTATAACTTTTCTATTTTGAGGGTATTTTAGGTAGTTCATAACCTTTGAATAGTCAAAGGTCATTTTGGAATTATGACCTTGAATTTGGGTCATTTGCTTGTATATCCCCAAACAACATGACACTCACTATGAATCGGAACTGAACTTTTCGAACCAGAATTCAATAATACCATTTACAAAAGAGATCTACTACAACCACAGCCCGGTTCACAGCATGGGTCACAACCCTCTCACATTCAAGGGTGGGGCCCGCGATTAAAATAATCACATTCAAGAGCGGCCCCCACCGTTTTGTGAGGAGGCTGTGACCCGAGCTGTGAAGCTCGGGCTGTACAAATAGCCATTTCGTTTACAAAATACTTGAAGTTTAATGAGCACTTCTGATTCTTGATATTCTCGGACCAAACTGCCTAGACACCTAACCTTAAAGAGAAACAATCTTACACGAAAAAAGAAATGATAACCACTTCTTATCTGTTTTTAGTCTACTTTTAAAAATCAACAACTCACTTCGTCGATGTTTCTTGAATAATTCTCAATCAAAATCAAATTGGTAAATATTTTCAAATTTGATTTAATATAATATGTATGATTTAATTTAAAAGTAATACTTCTTAAGAAAAAGAAAAATAATAATAAATGAATTATTAACCAATGGTTGACTTACTCTAACTCATTCGAGTCGAGTAGGAAAACAAATAAATATTTAAATTTGTTTCTCATGCTAGGGTTTAGTAAAAACCAAAAAAAAAAATTGAAACCAATAATTGTAAAAAGTTATATTGACCAATATCTAAAGAAATCATAAAAAGATAATTGCTATCGAGGATCAAACTTATAGTGTATTTGATTGACTTATTACTTTACGGAATGGAATATGGAATTTCTCCTATTATCGTACAACAAAAACGGTCGTGTAAGTAGATTTAGTATTTTAATTTAACTTATAAATTACACAAAAGATAACACTGAAATGGAACATCTACCCAAAAATAAATAAATAAAAATAATGTTAAATTATTACACACTTCATTTCAATTTTATTCATGGCATAATGTTGGAAGGCTGCTCACGTTAGCCTGACCGAGTCACTCTGGCTACAGTGCACAGTGACTTTATTAATAAGATTCCAATTGAATTACGATATATGACTTTATTAATAGAATTATGCTTCTTGTACACTCCTTGTGTACATGGAGTTCGACACTCTTTTGCAAATTCAAAAATGGAGTGACGGGAAAGTGTGTTGTATTTTCAAACTGACCAATCGTGCTGCAACATGTGACACAATCAAAAATGAAGTGACAGGAAAGTGTATTGTATTTTCAAACTGGCCAATCGTATTGCAACATGTGACATAATGTCAAACCTAATGTCAAAAATAATGTACTTGTAGCATGATTGTTATTAATAAGATTCCAATTTGTTTGTATGGTCCATGGCCTATAAAGAGAAATAAAAGTATGAAAACACGTGCAATTACCCAATTATTTTTCTTCTTTTTGAGGTCTATCAATTATGTCATTCTTGACTAGTAAAGATCGTACCTTTTTTTGGGAGATCCATCCATTACAGACCACTAATTTATTAGGTACTCAAAGTCAATTAGTGTACGTCTGTCTTCCATTATTGTAGAAAAAATGGATTAATGGATAATATTTTTTAGAAAATGTATGGTTGAAATTTAAAGTAACTTTATTGATTTGTATGTAGAATATTTTATTGGATAAAAGTTTGAGTGTCCCCAATAACTCATTAGAGATTTTTAAGGATTAATATGAAATATTTAATACGTTTAGTGGATTTTGAGCTCAAAATGAACCACTCGACCATCTCTCTTACGTAATGATTATGAACCAAAAACCAATTGAATATGGAGTTATTCATATTCTATTAAAGATTATTGAATAATGTTATTTATTCTCACTGGTTTTAGAGAACCTATTTAGATGGTTACACTTTATTAATTTAATTAAATGAATCATATGACTCTAAATTTAAATGAATCTATCATTTAATGACGGATGCTTACCACTAATGTGGATGGATAATATTACTCTATATTATTGGGATAGTTACATCCCACTAATCGAAAGTATCACTAACTTACGTTCTGACTCGAGTAGTATGAGATACGTGGAATTCCGTGTGAATTATTAATATCAAACTCTTTAGGACAGTTCAACTACTCATATTTAAGTAGATTTCGAACATATAAATATAAACTCAAATTATTTGTACCTTTGACAAAAATAAAACTACAATAATAAATATAAATAAGATATCATTCTCAATTCTCATCCCAAAATTAAAATTCGGACAGAGACAAAAACTGACACCAAATGGAATTAGTCGCTAAAAATTCGAAAATAACCAACCCCTGCATCAATCAAAAGATTAAAGATCCATAGTGAAATTCTCAAAACTATGACTACAATCTTTCCTTTTAAAGTAAAGACATTCATAATACAAGTGATATTGCTCTTATTATTAATTGAATATTAGGATGATCGTATAATATCGTATTCTTGTAATTGATAAACAAGAGAATCAATATAAATTATATTTTTCTTTCAACGTTTTCGTCTCAATAATGACTTGAATTTGTAAATATTAATCCTTAAAATACGGCCAAACAAATTTTGTTATTTTCCTAACTTCTTAAAATGATTTCTTTGTATTTGTATTTCGTTTACATTCCAAGAACAAGAATTAATATATATATCGTTGGCCAAATACTTTATAAAGAGTAATATGAATGTTAAAATGGGTTTTCCATTAGAGATGTGCTACAAGTATAGGGGTTTTTTTACAGGAGGGATGAGTGATGTGTTTACAGGAAAGACACAGCATTGGGGGTGTGGTGGATTTTTTATTCTTATTTTTCAAACATGTGGGGCCCGCCAGTGTCTCTCACCTGACATGCCCCTGTGAATTGCCTCCTGTACTTGAGGCAATTCTCTTTCCATTATGAGAGTATCTCCAATAGACTTTCTATTTATAAAGAGCATATTCTATCATTTGGAGAGCATTTATAAATTTAGAGAGTTGAAATTTTGAAGTACTCCGACAAGCTCTTTATGTCCCTGTCTGGGAGAAATTTTTCTTCAAATTTTAATTGCTTTTGTTACCGTTGGAATAGTAAGTAGCATGACATTTTTGACTTCTCCCTCATATTGGTGGGACCCAGGCTGTCAAGTTTAGTAAGTAGCATGACATTTTTGACTTCGCCCTCACATTGGTGGGACCCAGGCTGTCAAGTAACGGTCAAATAATCAATTTTTTTGTCCAAAAAATCGGCTTCAGGCAGTGGCTATATTTAACACTTAATTTAATTACTACTCCCAAAAAATATTTTTTATTTTTATTTATTTTTTATTTTAACTAGCTTTTTTTTAGATTATTTTATTATTTTTTTACATTGAAAATTGAAACACTTCGAATGCATTTAATTATAGAGAGTGAGTTTAACTCTCCAAACTCACTCTCTAAATTAAAATGTTAATTTAAAGAGTCTCTTGAAGTATGATTTTAAATGTTGACTCTTTAAAATAAAGAGTATCACATGTTTAAAGAATCTCTTACAGATACTCTGACAAACATTCGAAAGAGAATGATGGCTCCCTCCACTAATCAAAAGGAAAAAGAAGAAGAAGAAGGAATAAAAACGACATTCAATCAAAAAATATATTCAATAATGATAATAAAAATTGACATCCCATTCCCTAAGAGTCACGTACCCATAAACCTCTATCTCTTTGGAATCCCCTTGCCACTTTATGGATCAAACTTTTGAATTTTATCCACATAAGATAATGTTACATCCTAACTGTATAATTTGTGAAGATCAATAATACTATAATTATAAGATAATCTTGATTTTAATGTCGAATTATTTATTTTCTCTTATTCGTCAGAGTTAATTTTGTCTTTTCTTTCCTACTCAACGGCTATTTGGATGGAAACATAAAAATCGAATCTTTCCCTTTAAAAATCAGATTATATCATCGCATGTGATAGTTTTGACAGTTCATTATCTCAATAATAACTCCTTTAAAAAATACCATAATTGATTTTTCTAAAATTTTCACTATCTTTAATGCATAAATTTGCTAAACTCGAGAATTTTTCATAAAAAGAAAAATGTAACCACTATTTTTATCCATCATTTTAATGGGTATCCTCCACTAAAATTTTGATGGATTTTAAAAGATTATAAATCCAAATGAATTTCGTGAATTTGAATATATTTCGACAAATTTCATAAGAATCTTATAAAATATGGTGAAATTTTAGAAGATTTCATTTCATATATTTTTAAACTTGAAATCCATCCAAATGTTTTAAAATCCCCCTATGAATGAAATGAATAATGCTTTGTGTACAATCCTTAGTTGACAATGAATTTGACAATCAATGTTAATTCAAATTCGAATGGGCGGGAAAGTGTGTGGTGTTTAAAAACTGGCCACTCAACCTTCAACATGTGGCACATTGTCAAACTTGTTGTCAAAAAAATTGTACTTGTAGCATGATTGTAATGAAATATTTATAAATCTAATAGTTATTGATGATATCTAAATTTTAGAGTATTTCATTGAATTTTATTAAAATTTCAATTGAGAACATCTAAATTTTAATGGATTTCATTAAAATTCATTAAAATCTAAATTGAGAACTCCTAAATTTAGAAGGATTTTTAAAGGTGTGGTTGTACTGCCATCACAATTTTTATTCGATACACCACATTTTCATTGTAATTAAACTCCCCAATCTTTATTCATTGTAGCAATTATTTCATTATTTTTTTTCTTTCTGTATATTCTTATTTTCAATTTTTCATTAATTAGTTTGTTTTGTCCTTGATGACGATTTATATCAAAATATTTTGTTTTCATGCTTTGAAATGAGAAGGAATTTTTTTTTTTTTTGCACTTTTTATTTATTTTTCAAAAATATCATGAAAAAAAAGTTGTTTTACATCATTTCAACAGACTTTTCGATATAAAATTGTTATCAAATATAAAATGTGTTAATAGATGGAAAGTTTGAGGATAAAAATGATATAAAAATCCGTTAGAAACATAAGTGCTATAATGAGTAAAAATTAAGAACATTAAATGCAATTAAAAGGTGGTGCAAGAAATAAATTTTTTGATGTGAATATAATTACCCTTTTTTAAATTTATCACAATCTCAATTGATGACACCTTCTTGATATATTTATCAACTTTTAAAAAATGGATAAATATATTCACACCACAATTTTTAATAATTACACTACATTCTAATTGCATGAAATGTTCATAACTTTTATGAATTGTCACATTTATATCTCAAACTTTTTTACATTGCATTTTAGTTTTCAAATTAACATAAATTGCTCATGATTATAATTTCTCTCCAAACTTTTCTTTAAAATAGAGTAAAAAACTAATTTGTGCATTGTATTTTCAAATCATACTTGGTGTACATCAAATTTTACACTCTGCCACGTGACAATACACTATTGATAGTTTAAAAAAAATAAAATTTTCCAACCAATCATTGCTTAACAACAACGGTAATGTCAAGCATGATGTAAAAAAAATGGTGTACATTTGGCATTATCCTTTTCGAATGAGCAAAACAAATAATACTGCAAAAATACAATTAAATATTTGACCATCATTTTAAAGTACATCAAACCCCTGTTTGACATCCGTTAAATTAAGACTATTTTTTTTTTTAAATTTATTTTCAACCACATATTCACACAATAAAATATTTTGCACGTAAACATGAAACTTTTTTTTTTTTACTTTGTAACCACACATAATCCGAAAAATCACTATTCCAAAACTCATTTTCCCGAAAAGAAAAGAAAAAAATCTTTTAATGAATGTCAAATAGGGATTAAAAGTATTTTTGGACGAAAATCATAATTAAGTACAAAATTTTTATGATTAATGAAATGTTGAAAGTAAGAATGTAATGAAGAAAAATGTTAAAGTGTGCTAATGAATAAAGGTTAATGATTTTTAATATAATTAAAATATAGTATCCTACTTAAATAAAAGAGTGAGTTTTTGTGGCACTATTTATAAGCCATTTGGCCATTGGCTTGGTTGGTTGTTGAGCCGAGAATGTGATGTGAATATAACTACCCTTAAAAATTTCTATATTATGTATTTAACTTTATGTCGCTATGATCTTTTGTCGCGTTTTAACTTTTAAAAGTTAGAATTGGACCGGCTTTCCTTTGCTAGGCTTAAGGAAAGTTAAGAGTGAAAGAAGCCTTGGTGCCCAATGAAAGCTTCCTCAAATAAGATAAGAAATTTATCGAGAAAACTATCTTTTAAATTAACCACACATATGTCAACAACGCATGAATTGTTAACAAAAATGTCAACAATCATCGTATAAATAACTTTATTTTATATTTTATTTATATTTCTTCCCATGCCATTATAATGAGTCGTCTCTTTCCCTTGTTTTCTGGTGGGTCGGATAAAGACGGTTCTATTTCCTAGCAAAATTGGGATAATAGTAACACTCGGCACGCAAAAATTCAAAGAAATCCAAAGAAAAATTGGGATTCCAAAGAATACGGCTTAACACAGTCAGGCATTTTACTCCTGTGGACCCACCTAATATAGAATCAAAGTCCAATCAAAATTCTGCAATTTTTTCCGAGTGGCACTGGATTATCCAAATATGATTTTATTTTGAATTAGTGTTTATCTATTACCAACATCCTTATCTCCGTTTGGTGCACATTTTGAAGGTAAGAATGCATTTTTACTATTGATGTGATGGGGAATATGTGATTGAAAAAGAAGAAAAAATTATTGATGTGATGAAAAATATTATTTTATTAAAAAATGTGCGGTTAAAAACGAGTAGAAGAATGAGAATGAAAAAAATAACCTGTAATAATAGTCCGATTTATTACTGCATTGGTCAGACTCTTCTATATAAATTTTCAACTACCAGTGTAGGAATCCCAAAAGGATTAGGATTTATTTGCTGTCTCACTTTTATAAGGAGAAAGCAGAAGAAGAACCAAAGTGGCCTTTTGAGGTATGATTCTGTACGCATATAATTGTTTGTTTTTGTGCAGAAATGTCACATGGGTTTTCGATTTTATTAGTTTGATCCTTCTGCATGTTGTTAAAACTGCATCATATCATGTTCTTGAATGTGATTTTCCTCGAATATGTCAGATTACGAGTGATTTTTTTATTTTCTAAAACTGAATTTCAATGACAAAACCCTCAAATTTCTAACTCTCATTTGGTTAATCAGGCTCCATTTTGAGTTACAATCGTCCCTTTTTATTCCAAGGTTTTGAAAATTTTGATTTTAGAGGATTACACGTTCACTTATAAATTAATTATTTGAATTCTTGATTTCATTAATCATGAACGAGCTGTTAATTTGACTAAAAGGGATAATTTAGACTGATTGCTTCAGTGGTGGAAGATTATTGTTGGCTCCTATTTATTAATTATTTGTTTGACAGATAAGTAGTCTAAGATAACATATAAAGAACTTTAAATTTTTGTTTGCAAGGATTAAAAAATATATATATCATAATTATCTCTTATTTTTGTGAAAAGGTGCTGGTGTTCCTTTTTTTTGACTAATGTAGATGTTGGGAGGAAGTATATGTATGATTGTTTCACTTAAAACTTTCCATAAACTCATCGAAAATTTAGGATATCAGATGAAATTAATTCTATATTTTTGTATGACTTCATATATTCTAATCTTTGAATTCATTCGTATTTTATAGAATTCCATTACTGAAGTTATTTTGGCGAAAGGAGCAACATGGAGGGTGGTATTTCTAAGCCGGATAAAACCGAATTCACAGAATGCTGGAGAACAACTTGGAAAACTCCTTATATTATGCGACTTGCTTTATCGGCTGGCATCGGTGGACTCTTGTTTGGTTATGACACAGGTATCAGTTAATTCCCTTTTACTCACTTCATCATAATTATTGGGATTGATTCAAATTTGGGAAATAAAAGAGTTTCTATTATGAAAAGGAAAAAGAATTTTAGTTTGACAACAAAAATGAAATATTGCGAGAAGGTAAAAGAGTTCTTTTTTTCGATATTGGAAAGGATAATCCTTTTGCAGTTAGGAGGAGTCCTAATCCAATAAAGAAAGGTCGTTCCTATAAATTTATGACATTCCATTGAGAATAATTTTTCTTGGCACCAAGATGACATGAATCTGGGTAGAGAATTACATGCATCTAAAATTTTATGAGTTTAGAAGAGAAAACTGTTAGGGAGAAACTAGTAAAAAACAATGGTTCGAACTTGTTTGTCTTACGTTGATTGTTCTATTGTATGGAGAGTTGTAAAAGCGAGGAAAACATTGTGTTGTGGCTGTTTGTCGAAACACGTTTAAAATATTCTTTTTTGGCTCGTTTGTGTGTTTTTGTTTCCGCATCGCGTTCGGTAATTTCTCAATAATTTTGTATGAATTACTTCGAACTCCACATTATACTATATTGTCAATGTTCTATAATGTTACAAAATTGCTGCTGGTTACTAGGTGTTATTTCTGGTGCATCACTTTACATTCAAGACGAATTCAAATCTGTTGACAGGCACACATGGTTGCAGGTAAGTAACTGGTGTTCTCTAAACTCTCAGCTTTCATACATTTCAAGATCGATTAATATGTTTGTTCATTGTGTAGGAAACAATTGTGAGCATGGCTGTAGCAGGAGCTATTATTGGTGCTGCTTTTGGTGGTTGGATCAATGACAAGTATGGTCGAAAAAAATCTATTCTTCTAGCCGATATCTTGTTCTTTTGTGGTGCAATAGTCATGTGCGCTGCTCCAGCGCCATGGATGATAATCCTTGGGCGAATATTAGTTGGTTTGGGAGTGGGGATGGCTTCCATGACAGCACCCCTTTATATTTCTGAAGCTTCTCCTGCTAGAATTCGAGGAGCATTAGTTAGCACAAACGGTTTGCTAATTACAGGAGGACAATTTTTAGCATATCTTATTAACTTAGCATTCACCAAGGTAGTTTTTCTAATGCCTTTCCACTATTTTAGATTTTCCTATGTTTACATTCATTTAATGTAACCCGAAATTGATATGTTGTAAGGCACCTGGAACCTGGCGATGGATGCTTGGGGTAGCAGGAGTTCCGGCCGTCATTCAATTCATTTTAATGTTGTCACTTCCCGAGTCTCCCCGATGGTTATATAGACAGGTAACAATCTCTTATATTTACTATTTCATATTATAAATCATTTATTGCTCCAATTTATAAACAATTCCCACATAATAATGTTAATCAGGACAAGGTTAAGGAAGCTAGGGCTATTTTAGAGAAAATTTATCCTCCAAATGAAGTCGAGGATGAAATGAATGCTCTACAATTATCTATTGAAGCGGAGAAGGCTGAGGAAGGTTCGATCGGTGACAACGTCCTTTCCAAACTAAAGAGCGCGTGGGGTAACGTAGTTGTGCGTCGGGGCCTATATGCAGGTATAACCGTTCAAGTTGCTCAACAATTTGTGGGTATAAACACCGTCATGTACTATAGTCCCACGATTGTTCAACTGGCCGGATTTGCTTCAAACAAGACAGCAATGGCACTTTCTCTCATCACGTCCGGTCTTAATGCTGTCGGCTCCATTGTTAGTATGTTTTTCGTTGACAGATTCGGGAGGCGAAGATTGATGATTATCTCTATGTTTGGAATTATAATCTGCCTTGTCACATTATCTATCATGTTTTATGAAACTTCAATTCATTCTCCACAAGTTAACAGCCTTGAATCCCTTCACTTTGGTAGAAATTCCACATGTCCAAGTTTCTTACAAGCCCCTGATGCATCATCTTGGAACTGCATGTCGTGCTTGAAACCCTCGTCCCACTGTGCCTTTTGTGCTAATGGAGATAACAAAGTGAGCTTTCCATATTAAATTTTCCTCTTTTTACAATTTTACACACTATTATTTGTCCTAATTCTCCTCCTTTTTTTTGCCATGTTTGCCATCTATTAGTATCATCCTGGAGCATGTTTGGCTTCAACAGATGCCATACGAGGTTCATGTCGTCAAGAACATCGTACTTGGTACACGAAAGGTTGCCCTTCCAAATTTGGTTTTTTTGCAGTTTTACTTCTGGGACTATATATGATATCGTACTCGCCTGGAATGGGAACAGTCCCATGGATTGTGAATTCTGAAATATATCCATTGAGATACAGAGGGTTGGGTGGAGGAATCGCAGCAGTTTCTAATTGGGTTTCTAATCTGATAGTGAGCGAGTCATTCTTAACACTAACAGAAGCTCTTGGTTCTGGTGGCACATTTCTTTTGTTTGCTGGTTTCTCGTTTCTTGGACTTGTCGCTATATTTTTCCTAGTACCTGAAACAAAAGGATTGCAATTTGAAGAGGTAGAAAAGATGCTGGAAAAGGGCTTCAAACCAAGGATTTGTTGCTGCAACAAACCAGAGGAGGAGGATACTAAGTAATTCTTAGATTTTAATTTTCTTTTCTTTTTTTAATTAATGAATATTGTCCAAAAAATAGGAGGGTTGTTTGAGCCAAATATTGTTCTATGCGAGACTTGATCAAGTGAATCGATTGCGCTGTCCCTTCATCAAGCTCATTCAGTGCGATGATACATTTGATTTTTATTTTGTATTTTAATATTTGAAGTCGTACCCTCTATGTAATGAATTAATGGAGTTTAGTTTTTGTTGAATATTTTGAATTCCAACAGTTTATTGTAATTAAGAGAGAGACAACCGGCTTGGCCACGGAGTAGTAAAATACCTAAGAAGTTGAGAACAATTCTCACATTGTACCTACACTATAAGGTGGCTTTTTTGCATTGTCCCAAGTTATTCCATCCAAGTTTGGTTGAATTATAAGAGTGGATTAAAATTTAAGTTAAAATTAATAATTGATTTTAAGCTTCATAAACATGTGTATGGCCAATTTAAGTTTCTTTCTTCTTTTTATTTTATTTTCTATTTTTTTGTGATTTGACAAAAAAATAAAAAATAAAATTTGATGGCGCCCTCCCCGAATTAAAAGGAAATTAGAAAAGGACTAATAATGACATCCAAACTAATAGATTAGTGAATGACATCTCATTCCGAAAGAGACTTAGTCGCACTCGCACACCACTCCTGACTTTTTAGTCTCCCGCTTTGACTTGTATCATTTCAAGTTAGCTTTGAGATGGGGAGTGATTTTCATCACTTTTGCATCAAAGTTTGACATTGTCGTGAGCTAACGACTTTTTATACATTGATTTTAACAATACTTTAAACAATCAATGACATAGATTTTGATACATTTTGATATGTCAAAGTTGATGTACACAAAGAATGTACAAGTAGTTTATTTCGATCTTCTTAGTTTTCCTTTCGAAATTTTATCGTGGATTTTGTTATTTGTATAATCAATCCATGACAACTTTGTTGATAATGTGGTGTGTTAGCAAAAAGTTGTTGACTACAAAAATAACTCTCTTAAAACTATCCAATGACATAATGCCACGTGGCATTATGTAAACAACGTTGTTGACAATATTGCCCACTGAATAATGCTGCTTGTACACCACGTGTACGTACACCTCTGAGACATGAATTATATTTTATTGTCTGTGAGACCCCCCCCCTCCATGTGAGGGGGGTGTAAAAGATTGTGTAAATGATTATGTACATGTAGCATGATTGTTGCCCACTAAGCGTGACTCTTTTACTGTTGGACAATAGTAAATGGATACAAACAGGGGAGGAGTCAGGGGGACACTGAGCTATAAAAAAATAATTTCCATAAAATTTTATATTATTTTCCTATTTCTCTACTTGATAGGTTTTTTAAATCAATTGTAATTTTGTTCAATAAGTTTAGTCCTTGTTTGAGTTCCATTTTTTGAAAAAAAAAGTATTTTTGAATAGTATTTTGATCTCATTTCAACCACACATTATTCAGTAAAATAATATTACACGTAAATTTAAAATTTTTCCTTATTTTTTAATCCTACATTTTTCATCAATACACTATTTTAAAATATATTTTTTTGACAAAAATGGAGTTCGAACAAACCCTCACGTGGGAAATACCGTATTTGTCAGGTTCCCTATCTCAAAAGAAGAGAAATAAGCAAAGTATCCAGAAACCAGAATGAGATGGAAAAAGCCATCCGTTGTATCGATTTTTGCCGCAAACTTTTTCCATTTGAATATCAACACATACTTCTAATTATTATGGACGTTTTGAATAGATTTATTCCCTCTTTCATCCTCCCCAACCACCACCACCACTACCACCACCAACCTTTTCAATCGCCGCCTTTTGAGCGCGACGTCTGTCCTACAAACGTAGCATTCCTTTACCCTCCATTATCTCCTTTTTCCCCACCGACCCAATCACTTTGTCTACCATCAATCCTAGATTTTCTCGTGCACTCCTCCCTCAGCCACGCATAATCGTCGTGTTTTACTTCATCCATTCCCGATACTCCAACTCCTTATGTTGCACTATCTCACAACATTGCGCACGACTCAGTTTATGAGAGCTCATAATTATCATATCTTCAAACTCAGTGATTGTTTTGAAAAAGCTTTAAAAGTTGTTAAAAAATTGCTATCAAATTTAACAATTAATTTCAAACGCATTTAATGAAAGCCACAACTTTTATCAGTTTTTCAATCATACATTTCATTAGCTTTTATCAGAATATGCTAAATTTTCTATCAAAAACTTTGTCAAACGTGTCTTTGTGATTTTTTTCATACATGTCCAAAATCAAGAAGTAGGTTTGCCGTTTAAAATATTATATTTATTATAGGTACATCCCCATCGATTAAAAGATTAAACAAATATAGAATATATAAAGATTTAGACTACTAAATAAGCGCATATTCCAGGATAGTGTTCTCACATGAGTCACCGTCTTGGTTGAACACAATAAGGTAAATTTCGAAGTTAAATCTATCAATGACAATCCAATTTCATATTTACTGTCACATTGGCCACCTAATTTGATTTGGACTTTGCTATAGGTACATTAATGGTTATATCAAGATTAATTTACATATAGCAATATATCACTGGTTGGAGAAAATTGGTTTTTTTTTCCTCCAGCCAATGACAGGATGCCACGTATACATTGTGTAATCATTGATGTAAGTTTTGATGTAGGGTTGTGCTACTTGTACATTATGGCATCCATTATTGTACATTATGGCATCCATAATGGATACCATAATGTACAAGTAGCAATACATTATTAGAGGGTGTGCTGGCCCACCAATAATGTACTGACACTTGTACATTATGTCATCCATTATGGATGCCATAATGTACAAGTAGAATTATCCTTTGAGGTATAAGTAGAATAATCCATTTGATTTTATTTCAAATGGTCATCCAACTTCATATTTAGTGTAACATTGACCACCCAAATTAATTGTATTTTATCATAACCACCTAACTTCATACTTAATTTTAGTCAAGCACTTGGTAACTTTATTTAACATAATAAAAAAGATGGTCAATGTGACACTAAGTATGAAGTTGAATGGTAAACAAAATCAAATTGAGTGGTCAATGTAACATTAAATATAGAGTTGAATGACCATGATAAAACAAAATTAAATTGGTTGGGCAATGTGACACTAATTATAAAGTTAAGTGATCATTAGTACATTTAACACTAAATCCCACATTGTTCAAAAATAAAATAATAAACAACATATAAAAACTTGTACTACCCGTCTTTACAACATAGACCTTTAAAAATAGACCTTTAAAGGTCAGATCTTAAAAACACGATATCCAAGCTTTGATTTTAGTAAGTTTGTGCAATAACTTTGAAACTCTACCCCTTTCTTATTTTGTTAAAATTTAGATTTTTAATAAATCTTGATAAAAGCTAATCAAATGTATGATTGAAAATTTAATAGAAGTCATGAGTCATATAAAATGTGTTGATAAAAATGAATTTTGAAAAAAATAAGTTTTTTTTTTAAAAAAAATAACGGCCAAATAAGGACTCAATATAATAAGGGCAAATTAGGCCCAATACCCTAAAAAATTAACTAATTTGATTAATACCCTATTAACTAACTAAAACATTTAATAATGTAATAAATACGTTTAAAAACCCTCCAGCATCGCCAAAAACCTCTGAACACGCACACAGAAAACCCCTAAAACCTTCCAAACCCTTGATCACACGCACTGAGAAATATATAGCCAATTCATGGCTACAAATGTGTGAGAGAGAATACAAATGAACATTAAACAATACAATTGGCGGACCAATCCTCAGGCTAAGGTTTGCATCCTTGTTATCCTCGAGTAGATTAAAACGTTCTTGCCTCAAAACAGCTGCCAAATAATTTTGATGAAGATCATGAGCCAAAGTAGGGTTTGCTGAGGGCAAGTAGGCTTGATAGTTCACTCACGGAACAAAATAATTGTTTGTTTGATGCTGATCACAGGTTGGAATTGGAGGGAAATTTTTTGAATCCAAATGATCTTCATTCGAATATTTATTCTGAATTGAAGATCCCCCTTGTGCTTTCTGCTTCGCCTTGACTTTATCTTTCATGTGTAAATTTATGCGTCCTCTTATAGCTTGCGCGTTTGTGAAGCCGCGCTTGCAGAAATTACACTCGTATGATCTTCCAACGCTGCTGTTGTCATCATCATTGATTTTCTCCTCAGCGCGATCACTTTCTTGGCTTGAATTTGTGTCGGAATTTGTATGTTTTTGGGGTTCCATCTCAACCAAATTTTGCTAGTTGAAAATTACAATAGCATAAATTTTTATATGACGTTTGAAGAGAAAGGGATGAAAACCTTTTTTTTTTTTTTTTCAATTTTCTGTCACTTTCTTGAAATTATCATTACTTTTTTTGAGTGGCAAACATTAATTTTTAATAAAAGTGATACTTAACTTTAAAAAATGACAATAAAAAAAAGTGACATATTATGAAAAAAGTGACATTGTGTCACTTTTTACACAATATTTTTTACTTTCAAAATACTTTTTATATTTGCTCATGTTCATGTTTGCTCAAGACAATTTGGATATTTTCGATTGGTATTTGTGCCACTTTTTTGAATTTTGTCACTTTTTTTAGTTTTTTGTCACCTTTTAAGTTTTTGTCACTTTTTAAGAAGATAAAAAAATGAAATAATATGTTATATTTTCCTAACATAATCAGCATGTGGATTGACTTGAACGTG
>CAIGRT010061398.1:0-13966 GCA_903798405.1 Fraxinus platypoda | reverse complement strand
AATTTCAATTCCAACTTCCATAGAAAATAAGGGGCTATCAAACAGGCTCTTAATTAATTGGCGCATTGAAATTGGAGCTAATAGATAATTTTTGTACTAGATCTATTCACGAACCTGAGACATTTAATGGATCATATGTGTTAATCAAAATGGAAAAAGAGCCATCATTTGGCCTATTGAATAAGAAAATACAAAAGAAAGAACAAGCGAGCTCTCGACCTTTTTATACAAGCCTGAGAACAAGCGATGTTGAAAAAGGAAACACAAAAGCTCGAGGACAAGAGGGACGACCCGTCTCCACTGTATTCCACGTTGGTGAAAACCATTGTTAAACACATGTGGGTAAATGATTAAAGTATGATTTCAAAATCAATGAATGAAAAACATATAAGCCAGTGAATAAAACGTGAACACTCAATCGAATTAGTTAGAAACCCACATTTAAATGTGGTCCACCTGTCTTTCTTTAAAAAGACCCAACCGTCTCAAAGCCCTCAAGGAAATCTATAAATAATCCCGTCAAGTAGGAGAAATGCATAAAAATTAAAATATCTCAATCTCAAATAGTTATTTATTCTCTTGCTCTTTGCTAAGCATCAATTACAGAGAGTTTAGGAAGAGAAAATCCTAATTAGGTGAGAGGAATTTGTGGATCAGAATTTTGTGGACAATACGGAGATTATTTGGATAATATTAAATTATTAATTTTGTTTCTCAATAGTATGTCAACTTAATACATTTGTCAATATAATATTATAATTCCGAGTGTACCTTTTTTCATAATATTGCGCCTTTAACTTGAGAAAAAAAATATATTTCTTAAAAAAGTCCTTTAAATTAACAAAAATTAGAATTAATTAGTGTCCTCTAATTTGGTCGCACCACCTGCACTCCTTTAGGACCACCCTCATCAATAATGACATTTACAATTTAAGGGAAGGAGGGGGGGTGGTTTGAGTCCCATTCGTTTTGAAAAATTTATCTTGGAATAGTAGATTGATGGATAATGTACGGTTAAAAAACAAGGAAAAAATTTTGATTTACGTGTAGTATTATTTTAATGAAGTATGTGTGGTTGAAAAAAAAGAGAGAGAGAACTATGTTTTGAAAAAAAGGGAAATCAAACAAAGTCTAAATAAGACAAACTAGAGTGAAACAGAAAATGAAGAGACAAATACATGATTAGGAATGAAAAAAGAATATGTAGTTTCATTGATAAGTATCCAAAACTTTCACTCTGATGTAGCTAAAAGGGTAAATTCAACAAAACACGATTCACATCGAAATCGAAAATCGACTATGAACAAGCAATGATTCAATCGAATACCAAGAATATATTGAAATCAAGATCTCATACAATTGCAATTGAATACCGATGATTGATGTTGATCAACACAAAGTCATAAATTTTTGTATTGAATTTTGACCCAACAAAATTGAAAAAATCTCTCTAAGCCCCTGTTTAGCATCCATTCAAATTTTAATATATTCTTATCTCTCTTCTTTTCAACCACACATTCTCCAATAAAATAATATTACACGTAAATAAAAAAATTTCCCTTCTTTTTTAACCAAACATTCTCTCAAAAATTACTACTCCAAAATACATTATTTCCGAAACAACTCATTATTCAATTATAAATTTTAATCCAACAAAATCCGTATGCTGCTGCATAAAAACCTAAAAAGAAAGTTTAAATGAAATTGCTTCCCTGCACCCTCAACTCCTAAATAAATATTGATTAGGTCATAATAAAATAAACACTACAATTAAATCTGAAGTACTTGCTACTTTGCATATAACACCATATTTCTTGAAGGGGAGGGTATCCATCCTACACAAGAAGACAGCCATGTGCTAATGGGTCTCGGAAGAATGTTAAATCATCACTATTACACCAAAGTTTAGGTCCCCCCATTTGACCCCTATTAAAATTATAATTTATTTTTATCTCTCTTCTTATCAACCACACATTATCCAATAAAATAATATTGCACATAAATTCAAATTTTTTTTTTATATATATATATAATCACACATTCTTCAAAAAAATAATATTTCAAAAATTATAATCCCAAATAATGGGGGCCAAACGGGGGAGCATACATCACCACAAGCAAGTTACGTGCACATCACTTTAAATGTATTTTACCATCAAATGTAATCGTATCCTTATCCATACCATATCAAGCCAAAAGCAATTGAATTCAATATCAATAAAATTTCGCTCTCACAAACAAGCTAATTCCCGCATCACTATTACACCAAAGTTTAGATCGCCCCATTTGACCCCTATTGAAATTATAATTCATTTTTCTCTCTCTTCTTATCAACCACACATTATCCAATAAAATAATATTGCGCATAAACTCAAAACTTTTTTTTTTTTTTATTCACACATTATTCAAAAAAATAATATTTCAAAAATTATAATCCCAAATAATGGGGGCCAAACGTATTACACCAAAGTTTAGGTCGCCCCATTTGACCCATATTGAAATTATAATTCATTTTTCTCTCTCTTCTTATCAACCACACATTATCCAATAAAATAATATTGCGCATAAACTCAAAATTTTTTTTTTTTTATTCACACATTATTCAAAAAAATAATATTTCAAAAATTATAATCCCAAATAATGGGGGCCAAACGGGGGAGCATACATCACCACATGCAAGTTACGTGCACATCACTTTAAATGTATTTTACCATCAAATGTAATCGTATCCTTATCCATACCATATTAAGCCAAAAGCAATTGAATTCAATATCATTAAAATTTCGCTCTCACAAACAAGCTAATCCCCGCATCACTATTACACCAAAGTTTAGGTCGCCCCCATTTGACCCCTATTGAAATTATAATTCATTTTTCTCTCTCTTCCTATCAACCACTCAACCACACTTTATCCAATAAAATAATATTGCACATAAACTCAAAACTTTTTTTTTTTTTTTAATCACACATTCTTCAAAAAAATAATATTTCAAAAATTATAATCCCAAATAATGGGGGCCAAACGAGGGAGCATAAATCACCACAAGCAAGTTACGTGCACACCACTTTAAATGTATCTTACCATCAAATGTAATCGTATCCTTATCCATACCATATTAAGCCAAAAGCAATTGAATTCAATAACATTAAAATTCGCAAACAAGCTAAACCCCGCATCACTTTAGAAGTTGTTTATTGACAAATGCACGAGTCGGAACGTAATAGTTAGGGAAGTCACCAAGACAAACACGACCACCAATTTTCCTTTCTGATTGTTAATGTTCACATGGAACAACTGCTGCAGCTTATATAGTTGTCTCGTTAATAATGGGGATGTTAACAGCCCAACAACTCAGTTCAATTTCACCTAACTATACATAACTCTGCTTCTAGTTCTCAATAATGGGAAAGCAAATAGTACATATACAAATATTTGTAGTGCGTTTGTGTGTCAGCTTTAGAGAAGGTGGAAAGACTTTGACTTGGATTTTGATAAAAATTGATAAGATACGAGGTTGAAAAATTGTAGATCCCGTGAAATATATGTAAAATTAATTGTTAAATTCTAATTCAGTTTTTAGTTGAACCAAACAGAGGTTTTCTTTTGTGAAACTGCTGGGGTCTGGTATACTATAGTACAATTGTTAAGATTTATTTCCAATATATGCTCGTGCTTGTGTACATAAGGTATTTTGCTATATATATATATATGCTCGTACTTTGTTTTCCTAATCTATCCAATATTTCAGGTCAAACGTGTGATGAAAATTTTAAGAAATATGTAAGGACAGTACGTCATATCAAATCATTAGATCTCATCGTTCTAAACACGTTAATTCTTTAAAAAAAAAAATTACTTCTTTCTATCTTAAGTTGTATGCGAGTACTTACTGCCCAAACAAGTCAAAGAAAGTAACTTATAGGGGGCTGGACATGACAACTAATATTAGAAAACACGTTTGACAAATTAGTAGCTTAGAATTCTGCATTTCTAGACAAGAAAAACACACATTGAACAAAACCAAACCAAACGAAACAGATTACATTTTCACTCTTGTAATTAAAGTTTTCCAATAGGATACAAATTAGAGGGCTTAACGAAAGTATCACGCAGGCTCTTTTGATTATGAACCCACTTTCACTTAAGAAAAAATAAAATTACACAAACTTAATTTTAATCAGTATCCATACAGTAAAATATTTCTATTGATCAAGAAAAAAGAAAAAAATAATTATGGAATAACATAATCATCTGGAATATGAAACGTATCTGGATCCTCCTCATTGATCCATCCATACTTCTCCAAGAAAGGATTGTCTATGGTTTTTGGTGGATAGCTATTAATGAATTCTTTCCAAACATTTCCATCTTGATCCAAATCCCTCATCACTTCCCACAAACAACTGTTACACTTAAACCCTGCTCCAAAACTTATCATAAAAACTTTGTTACCTTTTTTAAGCCTTTTTTTGGCTTGCATATATGCTAAGACATACCATATGCTGCTTGCAGACGTGTTTCCAAATCGATGCAGTGTCATTCTTGCTGGCTCTATGTCGTACTCGCTGAGGTTTAGATTCTGCGCCACTGCATCGATCACTGCCTTTCCTCCTGTGTGGAGGCAAAAATGATCGATCCCGGTTTTGAAATTGATCACCGGCCTAGCTGCTGCACCTGTCTTATTGTATTTTTGAGTCATTTTTCGAATGAGGGTGAGTAATGTGAAACGTAGGAGCTCGCGAACTGGAAGTATTTTTGGGGCGATTTCTTTCAAGTTATCGACGAATGCTCGAGTAGCTGCCTTGGGGAGATTCTTGCCTAGGTGAACCCCTTCATAGCCTTGATCATCTTCCTTTTGTTTGCAACAATCGTAGGATTCATCCTTTGCACCATGGTGTGTTCTCACAAGGCATTTCAACTTGAACATGGCCTTTTCTTTTAAAGCCACTTTATTTGTTAAAAGTATTGCACACCCTCCTGATCTAAACAGACAATTTGCAAGAATCATAGATCTATCTTTCCCTGTGTACCAACCTAGGCTCAAAGATTCAGATGTCACAATAAGTGCTTGCACATTTCTTTGAGTCTTGAAAATGTTTTGAACAATATTGATTGCAATGGGGCTGGCACTGCATCCCATTCCAGTGAGATTATACACCTTAATATCCTCTCTCATCTTATAATGATGGATAATTCTAGAAGATAAAGAAGGAACTATAGCAAGCATCGATATATTCACCACTAGAACGTCGATCTCAGAAGGCGAAATCCCAGTCTTGTTGAAAAGCTTGTCAATAGTATCAAGAAAAAAATCATCCATTTCAATAATGGCATCTTCAAGTGTTGGAGACATTTCTCGCCCTTCGAGTACCATTCTCGGGCCATAAGTATCCTCTCCAATGCCTGAACTCACTATGGCCTTCAAGAGAAACTTGTATTCATTTAGGCCGAGTTGCTTGTTTCGCCTAATTACTTCTCCGCAAAATCTCGTGCTGAGTTTCTTATCATCACTTGGCTTGTAGCATTCATAATCCAATATGTAACAATTTTGATGCCTTCTTCTGTCAAAGATTTTCCACAAATTGTAGAATAGACAAAGGAGAGGGAAACAATACGAGAACATTGAAACAAGATCCATATGAGGTGGTCGTGGGGATGAGGCAAAGAGAAAAATAAGGAGAGAGTATGTAATGTATGCTGTAAACTCTTCTTATGTGATGAGAAATTTAAATCAAACACTTAGCATTATTAAGAGTGCCCAAGTTGCATGTCAATAGGCTTTAAAAAACTTGTCTCTCTCAACTCCCAACAACTAATTTGTGCGTGACTTATCTAACAATCTTTAATACAATCAATGGTACTCAGTCATGCCATAGGTATGCGAATATGTATTTAAGTTATAGTTCCTACATCCAAGGTCATAAGCCCACTGGTGGATGCAAACTATCTTTCAAGATACAAACGTTTTTAAACTCTAGTCGTAGACGTTGGATCAACACCTATTCAGACTTTTAAACCACCTTATCTAAATTCTTAAATCGGATCCATGCATTTAAAATTAGTTTTCACGTGGGTTCTAATACCATTTTAATGAACTAAAATTTCCTGCTAAATTGACCGTGTTGTTTTTAAACAAAGGACATGTGCAGTTAATGGATATCCATTATACAGGTTACCAGAAAGCAACTTTATTTTTGAATGAATTCAAACAAGGCAACATTTATGAGTGTGAAAAATGGTAGATGAGACTTTGTTTAGGGTAAGCGGCAGATGGAGACTCGAGAGAGAGCATGTCATTTTACAAAACAGCTATTGATTTTTGGGGTTTGAGTTTTAGACTGGAAACGGCATTTATGTTTGAAAGTAGTTCGAAAAATGACATGAAACAAAATGCGGTATACAAAGGCAGGAAGTTAAGAATATGAATTTGTAGGGTTTCTCCACCCCTTCTCTGAGGGACACTATAAACCAAGAAGATAAATTTTGAATGGGTAAGTCCTTATATGTCAACCTCCACAGCAAGGCCAACTAGGAATTGAGAGGACAGCGTACCTTCCTTGCTTGGATATACTTATATATATTTGCTGTCTATTACTCCTATGATATATAAATTTTATTTGCTATCGGACATTTTTGTGAGTTAAAAGTATGAGAAAACCCTATACTTTTGATCACATTATTAATTGTTCCATCATATTTTAATTGCACTCGAGATATTCAAAGTTCGCTCACCGTTTACTTGTGTTTTTTACTATTTTGTTGTCGAATTTTTGTCTTTAACTTTTCATTAATTAACATATCTCGTCTATTTTGATAGTTTCCATCCAAATAGTCTATCAAGAAGGCATAAAAAGATTTATTTGTCCATCAGTTTAAATATAAAAGATTTATTTCTATTTTCAGAATATGCAAATGGAATATTTTAATAGAAACCACCATCAACAATGAGATATGCTAATTAATGAAGGTTTGAAGATAATAATTCGATGAAGAAAAGATAAATACATAAATGCTACAATAAGCAAAATTTGAGAACCTTGAATGCAATTACAAAGTAGTGCAACAAGATGCCAATATAACTATTTTTTTTTAATTATCATAATGAAAATCCCTCACAACAAGTGACACACTTGATCTCATATTGAAAATGAATACGTCCATTTATTTGATCGTGTATATTTCCAATTTTGTGTTCCGAATTTTATTGCTCTCAGACAGGATTAGCTTTTAATTCCTAATGCCAACTACAAAATATAGTTTCATTTTATTCTCATTAAATTTCAAATGCACTCGGTTGGTCTTTTTCGAGTGCTTCCTATCAAATAGGGTTTCATGTTATGAAGCGCCTATCTGGTATGGACTTTTTATCAGATTTTTAGCTACTTTGTAGCCATCTATTGTCGGTGGTCAAAACCACAACTTTTTAATGAATTAGGTAGAATGATATGAATCATTTTACTCTCATTGCATTTTTTAGTACAAAAGGGCATTCTGGTAAAATGGTTCGTGTGAAATCAATAATAAAAACTCATCTATCATGCCAACCTTCTAAAGTTGGATTAAAATTGAGGTAAAATAGTTTCACAATATTGGCCCACCTACTACAATCCTACTTCTTTATTCGAGTTTACATGACAAGTACGGGTGGAAAAATTAAAAACTTACTTTTCTTGATTTTACTTTTTATATATATAATCAATCATATGCATACGTGCTCCGGCAAGTAAAAAGGAAACTTTTCACGAGATTTTCTCAATTTCTTACCAAATTGATGACCCCACAAAATAAATGTTCCAGCAGCAGGTCTACCAACACCAAGTGTTTGGATAAAATTTTTCGAAAATTAATTTTAAGGGTTTGTAATTGGCTGGCAATACTGTCATAAATTCTAGCATCCAAATATTCGATGCAAGGGCCAATGACCTTTATGAAACAAAAACTGCCACAATTTTATTTGGATGGTCACATTTCCACCAACTATTACAATAATATGCATTCTATTTTAAATTGGGGGTGAGGGAGGGGGCTTACGACCAAATCCTAACCGGTAGAGAGATACAATCACTTTTATTGAAGGCCAACATTTAGTCTCGGGTATTTACTTCAATCACTAATTGTTTCCCCTTATGTAGAAGAGTTTTTTACAAAGTAGGCTCGTCCTCATGTTCAAATGATGCTCCTTACGGCTTACTGTACACTCTGTTAAGCAATTAATGAATAGGTATAATATGTGTGTGTGTGTATTTTGAAATCACAAGAAGTCACACGGCTAAGTCACAGAAGTCACAATAGTTAGCTGATCACTTGAGCATTAGGGTTCTGTTAGGTAATCTTGAGTGTCTAAGTTTGTCCCCAAGGCGAAGTCACAATACAAAATTTGAAGATTTTCTCATATTTGAATTATTTGCAATTTTTTTACGTAATGGGTAATATCAAACTTATATCAATTTTTTCACTCAATAAACTTTTAACTATTGAAAAAAAAAAATAGTAGACATTCATAACAAACTATAATTAAAAAACACGATTGTCAAAGACTTTTGTTCGAAAATATCCTACATTCTCCCAATAAATTAAGTACCACCTTCCTTCAAAACTTCCGCACTCGTTAGAAAATTAATCTGGCACATTCGCATGAGTAAATGTTCAAAGCATGCCAATTCTCACTTTCCTTCGAAACTTTAGCACACATTCAGAAATTCATCTTGCTCATTCATTTAACTAGATTTGGAACATGGCTCTAGTACTTTTTTTTAAAATAAAATCTAAACACCATCAAATACTTAGATTCGATTGAGAGGGTTTGAATAAACGTGCATGCCTTAAATTTTTGACAATTTTACCTTCCAACTTTAAGTTACTTGAAATTGGCGTGCAATCTCAGTACTCGAAATGACAGTTCTCGTCATGTGGATGCTTAGATTCAAATATATAAACAGGTTGGACTAAACTCGATAGCGTTAAGGAGTTAAAATCACGCCAATTGAGAAGTTAAGGAGGCTAATATATATTGGATTTATATCATTTAATGGCCGCCATACAATAATTGAAATCCTAGTCTTATACTTTAAAATCATTAATGCTGAAAACTACGACACATAATTCTGGTTTCTTTGATATTAAGAGTTGGAATCCTCCTAAAACAATAAAAAGCAAATCACGTGAATGGAGAGAGTGGTGATGCCCTTTAATGTGACAGATATTAATAGTTTACACTTTTGATAAGTTAGAGTAATCATAATTAAAAACAAAAACTATGTAATTTGTTTATTGTCATCTTCAGTTAAATATATCAATTGTATTTTTGTTGGTAGTTTCTACTATTTGTCTTGTGCTGTGCCGTGAAATTTTGATGACAAACTTAAAAGGTCACAGAAGCTTAAATTCGTTCTTAAGTCCATGGATTGAGTCATTCAAAAGATAGTGATCGAATATCTTAAAAGGTTTAGCTTGCTTTCATTGGACACCAAGAATATAATTCATATTCTACTAATTCTCAATAGAATACAATAAGGAACCTAATATGCATTCTGACATGCAATAAGTCATATAGAACTTAGGATCACTTGTAAATACAATAGACTTTCTTTATGAAAATTGAGTGTGATAGAAATAACTAACCTGGATTTATTGCATAGCCTTGGAATAGAGACGGATAGAGATCGCATTCTTGATTTGCCTCACTAATTATGCTTAGGGTTAGGAACTTCTAAGTCTAGATACACTGTTCTGTAATTCTCTCTAAGATGGGAAAGAGAGATGACGGATTCGAGCTTATATTCTTATTTAATTATATATAAATTGAGCAAATATCTACTTAATTGTATGCATTTTGTTAATTGTAGAAAAATTCCAACTTGAATACAATTTATGTGAAATAAGAGGTTATTTGGAGCTTAATTGGAGTTGATTTGAAACGATTGAATATTAAACATATTGCAAGAGATCAATTGAATTGATGGAGAATTCGGTAAAAATTCATAAATTTTGAGAGTTAAAATCGACAATTGAAAAGTTTGGGGACTAAATTGTAAACTTTCGAAATTTGCCTCGGGTCAGCTATGATAATTTTAGAATGAAGAAGACTTAATTGCAAATATTAAAAGATGAAAGACTAAAATTAGATGAGAAAATGAGTTCGATTGACAAATGAATTTGTCTTATTTTTCTTCTCAAACTTTTTGATGGAAATCAATTTGAACAAGAATTTGCATATATCATGTTCTATAAATACATACTTTAGTCTAACAATTAGAAACGGCCTGTAGAGTTTCATTATATACATATATTCAAGTCGAGGCTGGTAGGATTTCATTAGACACATTTAAATTGAGGCTTGGAGAATTTATTGTACAAATATTATACAAGCCCAAAAGGAGGGAAAAATCAAGAAATCATCCAAGAAGCTAGAGTTTCAAGATTTTACTAGAAGAAGGCGGGATTTTAGTACAAAATCTTCATCTTTTCCCCCTTTTCCTTAAAACCCATGATGTACTTTAATTGCTTGTTATATTTTTATTCTTAGATGATGTGCAATTAAGTAATTAATTAAGATGAATGGTTTTAACAGAGTTTTGAACAATAAACTTAATTAAAAAGTTTTAAATCACCAATTGAATTTGTAATTTGTTTTTACTTCTATTCTTAATGTTTGAATTGATTGGCTTAGTAATTCATTGATTTCGTGAGCGATAATTACATCAAAAGGCGGATTATTTGTTTAGATCACGTAGTAAAAGTCAAGAACTAGCATAAAAGCGTAGAGATATTCAGGGAGTAGCTAGTATAAATTCGACCGTGTAACATAATAAATTGTTATAAAAATTGGTGATTGAGATTAAGAGAGTAGCTATGATGAACTTGTGAAACCTAAAACTTAAACCATCATATTAAATAAACATCTTTTATTATTTTAGTATACTCAAAATAAAAAATCACAAAAATAAGTAAATTGATTGGTCAAAGAAGCTTGATNTACAAAACACCAATCCGCATGTCACCATATCGGCTTGTGTTTGGGAAAGCTCGTTACCTTCCAGTGGAGTTGGAGCATCGAGCATATTGGGCAGTAAAGCAGCGAAATATGGACATGACAGCAGCTAGAGAAAAGAGGATCCTACAGTTGAATGTATTAGATGAATTTCGGATGGATGCTTTTGAGAATGTAAAAAGCATTAGACTGCATGATAAGTACATTCAGAGGCATGAGTTCACTCCAGGTCAAAAAGTGTTGTTGTTCAATTTTAGATTGAAACTTTTCCTTGGGAAACTGCGCTTCAGATTGTCTGGACCATTCACAGTTGTTTAAGTCTTTCCACATGAAGCAGTTGAGGTGACTCATGGGATAAAAGACACATTCAAGGTAAATGGGCAGCGTTTGAAACTATATTAGGGTGGTGATTTGTGAGGAATTGAATTTAGTGTTAAATTGGGAGAAGTGCCACTTTATGGTACAAAAAAAAATAGTATTATGGCACATGATTTTAGCAGATGGTATCGAGGTGGATAAAGCAAAAATTCAGGTGATAGAAAAGCTACATCCACCAACTTCAGTTAAGGGAATACTTAGTTTTATCGGCCATGCAGGGTTTTACATGAGGTTTATCAAGGATTTCTCCAAAATCACCAAACCACTGTGCAACTTACTTGAAAATGATACACCATTTAACTTTTCTGATGAGTGTTGACATCCTTCAACACTCTTAAAGAAAAGTTAATTTTGACGGAAGATAGATATGTCATGCTTCAACTTTGCTATCTTGGTCGGTGGGAAGAATTTTGTACAGAATTTTTAGGCTAGATTATTCCACGTGCTGATACTGGCGATGGGTTGAAAATCTAACCACTCAAGTGCTTTATCATGCAAAGTGTGTGGAAGCAACCTCAGTCTAATAGCATCATCTAAAATACCCTGATATCGAAATTGTTAACACATCTCTAAGAATCGAAAGACATGTGTATGTGAATTTTCTTCAGCTCTGCTATAAAACTGATGTCCATTCTGGAATAGACGTATAATGTTAGTCTTCAATTGGAAATTAGGTTGCCCAAATGGAGGGTAGACAATGGTGGATTGATTCTGAATGATCTGTAGTGTCATGAAATCCCCAACAAGCATATTTCCCTAATCAATAGCTTCCTCTTCATTGACCTGAACTACTTGATTGTTTTGCTGGTTAGTCATTTGTACTTGCTGTTTTTGGTTTTTTTGTTGTCCTGCTCTTGCTTCCATTTGCCTACGATAAAAGGTGCATTCGATTTTTGGATCAGCTAGAAGCAATTCACCGTCTAGCGATCTCCACATACAAGATCTAAAAGAAAAACAATAGTAGCACTTAGATAACTAAAATGAAATGAAATAAATAAAAAAATGTTTGAATTAGTGTCGAAGTAAATGAAATCAAATGAAACTCAATCATCGGTAATTGCGTCAAAAACTTGTTCATGAAAATATATTTCGAATTAAAATCACCGTAAGTGTACAGTTTGTTAACAAGTAATAAAGTGGACTTATTGAGTCCGAGTATTGTCGCACGAAGATTGATTGACTTTAACCGAAACAATAAAATTGAAGTGTTGTTGTAATGAAATTATAACTAAATTAATCTAATTATGCAAGGAAGAATGGTTTAACTAAACTAAATGCGAATAGCTTTGAAAGTAAATTGAAGTTTTCGAATGTATGATGAATGTACTTAAGGATGAATGATTTAACTAAACTGAATTCAAATAGCGTTGAATGTAATTTGAAGTTTTCGAATGTATGATGAATGTACTAGGATTACGAATCCCTAAGTAATAATTTTTTTAAACCTAGTTTACACTTTGGCACATGATTGAAATATTGACAAATCAATGCTCCTAATTTACTTAATAGTCTCCCTCGAGTAAAATCAAACTTATTCTCATATGTGACCCCGACTATATCGCTATGACGGATGCAAACATACAAGAATGCATGAGTTTTTATGAACATTTAATAATTCACATAAGGCATAGCGGTATATTTCTATTCCATATCGGACCCTATGATGATTTATACCTTGTTGAACCTATTCCCTTCTTTTGAATGCATGAAATAGATCACCACACTCACACAATTAACGTGCACAATAATCGTGGAGAAAATAAATCCATATAAACCATTCAAATAGTCAAAACGTGTTTTTATTGTCGAGAATGTAAAACTAAGAAATAAAATCATATTACATAGTTTGTCGTTCCCTAGTACATAATTAGCCTAGTCTAGCATGATGGAAAGAAGAACATCATAAAAACAATGAAGGAACAACATCACCAATTCAATTCTTGAGATTAATCTTAGCGTTGTGGTGTTGTTCTTCGTGTTCTTACTCTTTTTCTCCTCTTAAAACCCTTATGTATATGTTTTTTATGTCAAAAGAAGGTCTTCTATGTGTTCTAGTCGAGTTTGGTATATATAGGATGCCTAAAATCTTGTTACCAGAGTAGAGTTTCAATTGAACGTCCATATTGAGATTGTTGAAAATGCGCTCTTTTTGGTATTTTGAAAAAATTGTTTTCAAAAATAAAAAAAATGAAAAATCCGTTTACTTTCCCCTCTCTCTCTCTCGTCTCTCTCTCTCTCAAGTGATTGAAAACACTAGAGGTGTCAAGACGGACGGGTAGGCCAGACCCGTGAAAATCGGCCCAGATCGACCCGGGACTGCGGGCCTACCCGTAACCCGAGCGGGCAGTTCACGGGTCAAGGAGGTGTGACCCGCGGGCTTCGCGGGTTGCACATTCACCGGCCGTGGTTAACCCGTTGGCCTGTGAAAAAAAAATTAAAAAATTTTGAAAAAAAATAGGTGTCAACCTAGTTGGGATGTACTTATGCTATAAATATTTGATAATAGTAATTAGAAATGCATTTAGTTGTTATTTGTTTAAGTTAAATTTAACTTTGCAAAGTTATAAATAATTCATGTAATATTAAATTTGAATTCT
>CAIGRT010061390.1:0-10000 GCA_903798405.1 Fraxinus platypoda | reverse complement strand
GAATATGGGACTTGGTTCCATTATGTAATTTGTCATTGTATGAACAATGTTATTTAAATGAAATTCTTAATTATTTTGATGTTTTTCTCATATTGATGTGCACATTAATTTAATTTGACAAAATTCATCTGTGTTGGACCAAGAATAAACATAGGGTTTATTCATTAAGAAATTGTTGCCACATAAATTATTATGTTTAAGAAGTAAATACATAGTAATACATGGAAAATAATACTCGTCATTAGAGGACCTATCGCCACGATTCATGTATTTATTACTTAAATACAGATTATCGATGGGTTTAAGATGAAACATAAGATAAGAAGTGTAGACCAAGTGGGAGAATGTTGACCGTTTCTCACCTGAAGTGGTCCACTACGTTCGTATGAAACTGTCCCATGATCCACTCGATTTGGAATTGTCGATAAACTGTAAACGTGGGAACGTAACCACCGAAACTTGATGGAGGTTTTGGCAATTTTGGCTATAAACACTACGTTTTGGTCCCCGGACTCACTGACTCAATTCCCTTAAGTTTTACAACGTCTAATAGAGTTAGTAGAGTTTGGAAGTACTGAACATCACTGAGAAAGTGTAGCAAAACCGTGAGGAACACCAATGGCTGGAGGTATTGTTTTCTTGGCACTAAGAATTTTTCGATTCTGTTATAAAGTATTTATTCCGCATTAGAGAATCATCTATTATGCTTACAAAGCACTCTACTCCTCGTGGACCCTTGTCATTGAGGAATAGTGCAAGGTTCATCCAATGTTAGATATCATTTCGAAGCTTGTTCATATTGTCTATTTGATTCACTTCTATTTTTGGTATTTATCATTTTTCATACGAGCAGTGTGGCATGCCACATGTTGACTCATTAGCTGCTAATAAATTTAATGATGAGTTAGTATATCACAATGAGGGTTGCCACGTGGTGACGCTAATAAAGGCCCATGAAGTCTACTATTGATATGACCAAAAAGTTGATATCAAGTGAGCACTTAGAGATAGGGCTGGACATGGTCCGGTTTGATTCGATTCTCTTCAGAACTGAACTGAACCGAACCGAAAATTTCGGGTATTTAATAAATGGAACCGTCGGATCCAAATATAATTATGGAACTGTTCGGATTTGGTTCCGTTCAGTTCGGTTCGAATTGGTTCCGTACCATAATTAAATTTTTTAACATTTACAGCAACACTACATAAATAGAACTAGTTTATTCGTAACTTTTACAAATTAACGTAGCCTAATTTAAAAACATATAAATAACAAGCTGTCCAATAAGATTANTAAAAACTTAAAAAGACCTAGATCTTGGACTAAGAATGAAATTAATAATAGGACCAAAAAATTGAATTTAGAAATTGGGTTGGGTTGGGTTGGGCTGGCTAGGCATGAACTTGGCTTGGGAGTTAGAATATTAATAACTAAATTTGTTAATTTGTTTAGAAAAAATAAAAAAAATTAATTAATTCAATATAAAAAAATTTAAAAAATATTTAAATCTGGTTCTTATTCGGTTCTGAGTCTAGAATCGAGAACCGAACAAAATCCGCCGGTTCTTGATTCAGATACCCGTTCGGGTATTTAACTTATGAAGAACCGTTCGGTCCGGTCCAGTTCGGTTCGAAAGTTTTGTCCAACCCTACTTAGAGATCGACCTTGCAAAGTTCGACTGATTTCTGAAATGTCGTCTAGCACTAGATTTGGCTACCTTGTAGACTAAGAGCGAGTCGGTGGTAAATGCTAAGAATAGAGTTGATGTGGTGATCAATGAGGGTGTACCAACATGATCAAAAGGTATAAAAACCTGTTTTGAATGACTTTTGAGAGGTCAAAAAAAGATATTTTGAGACCCAAAAGTTATGTTTGGACCTATTGAATTAATTTTATAACATTATTTCTTTTAATTAGAAGAGTTTATAGAGAAATTTAGTCCAATGTGACTTCATCTAAAATCATTTTTGGAATAGAAAGCTTTTTTTAAAATTGAGTAATGTTATATAACACCATTGATGTTAAGCACCAGTTTAGGTGTATGTACAGTTCTTAATTGGCAAAATTTTGTTTTAAAGAAAAAAATAAATAAAATTTATTTTCTTTAAAAAATTAAATACATTTACCTTCCCAACGCCAACTAAAAGACCATCCACTTCTCTTTCTTCATTTCACTGTAAGCCATTTTACCGTCGCTTTCTTTCACTCCCTACCCAATTTATTTCATATTCAGATTATTCCTCTCACTATTCCACATCAATTCATATTGCACTTCGTCCATAGACACCGTCGAAAATACAAACTCCTCATCTTAATCACCTCATACTGAACTTCTTAATCCCATTTTGATTCAAATTTAGAAAACCAAACCACCACCAAACAACCAGTCGGAGCACTATCAAAAGAACAAGAATCATCTCGTATGGTGGAGGGAGAAAGAATATCATTATTGGACGTACCTGTTTTTTTCAAAACTCTTGATTCATTTTCTGAGCTTTGCTACTTCTGCTTCAATTCCAAGGTATATAACTACTATAATTGCCTTCATATTAAAAAGTTATTTATCAAGAATATGTAGTAAAATAAAAATGTGAATCTTGTGCCTGAATAGACATTAGATAGTGTCGTTTCCCTAATATTGTGGTACTATTAATTAACTACTGATTTTCAATCAATGACCAGGATTTCTACACGTAGGCGGAATGTCAAAGTTGATGTCAACCACTGATGCAAAAGAAGCATAATTGAAAAAGAAAACGACTCGATCATCTAGGGATTTAACATTTGTCTGCTTTTTATGTTCTCGAGCCGGAATTCAATGTGTCAAAAACTAAATCACCTTAATCCTCATCCATTGACGAAAGTAGGGTGCAAAGCTAAAGTTAATGCTTCTGTATTTAAAGATTGGAAAGTGCGAGATTAATTCTATTTTTCTTGAGCATAATCATGGGTTGAGTCCACAAAATTCACGATTTTACCCGTGCAATAGGAAAATCGGTACATGTGCTAAAATAAAACTTATATTGAATGATCAAGCTAGGATTTGATTGGCAAAGAATTATCAAGCATTTGCGATGGAGGATAGCTTATCATTTAATGTTCTTTACATGCCACATAGGGTGATATTTAGCAATAATGGTACTAGATAACATTATTATCTTCTTATTTGTCTTCCAAACTAAAATTTTGATACGTCATTGCAATTGCAAGGTGTCGTATCTAAAACTTCGACATCTCAAAATTTTAGTGAGGTATCAAAATTCTAGTGAAGGACAGCTTCATGGTGATAGCATATATGAATTCAATTATTGTTGTACTCTCTTTTATACATGTTTTCCTCCCTCCATTGGCAATGAGTCAACACTACTATAGATATTTGTATGTATGATTGTGAAAATGATTTGGTTGACATTCTACCTTGTAGAGTCTTAAATGGTTTACTTGGCATGACAACTGTCTAGTGCATACGAGTATACACCTTTATATGTTCATCAAAATAAGGCGCAAAATGGGGACGCATTGCCCAATCATGATATGTTTGTTACAATAGTCACATGGAGATTATTCAAACATGTTTATTTTAGTCTATGCTAGAAGCACAAGTTGTTGTAACAAGCTTTATATTAGCATATATGGTGGCTCTATTACCCTTGGACTTTGAGTGGGACTAAGACTACCACCACCAATACACTAGATCGATCATCCTACTTAGCTCAAAAGAGGTGGTCTGCTAACACATAATATGAGTAGTAGGTATCATAAGCACTCTACTCCCTCGATGATCCTTGTCATTGAGGAATTGTGCAAGGTTCGTCAAATGTTAGATGTCATTTCTAAGCTCATTCATATTGTCTACTCGATCATTTCTATTTTTTGTTTTTTATATTTTTGTATTTATCATTTTTCATAAGGGCGGTGTGGTGTGCCACAAGTTCACTCATCACCTGCTAGTAATTTTAATGATGAGGTGGTGAGTCCCAATGAGGGTTACCACGAGGCTAATAAGGGCCTATGAAGTCCACTATTGTTAAGACCAAAAAGTGGATATCAAGTGAGCACCTAGAGATCAACCCTGTAAAGTTTGACTGATTTCTCAAATTTCATCTAGCAATAGATATGGCTGCCTCGAAGACTAAAAATGAGTAAGAGGTAAATAATAAGAATAGAGCTGATGTGGTGATCAAGGAGGGTAGTAACATGATCAAAAGGGACAAGGACTCGTTTGGTATGGTTTTTGAGAAGTAAAAAGTAGACCCCAAATTACTTTTCGACCATTTAGTTAATTTTATAAAACCGTTTCTTATAGGTAGAAGAGTTTGTAGAGGAAGTTAGTCCAATGTGACTTCTTCTAATTGTGTAATGTTATGTAGCACCAGTTTAGGTGGCTGTACCACATATCCTAATTGGCAAAAAAAATTTTAAAGTAAAAAATAAATACGTTATGCTCCTGTTTGGTGGAGATTAAAATTAATTTCTTAGTAGATTTTGATAAAAGTTAATGAAATGTATAGTTGAAAAGTTGTGGATTTCATTAAATATATGATTACAATTAATTGTTAATTTGATTTCGATAAAAATCTAAATTTTTATTTTTTATCAAACATCGGCTATATTTTCTTTAAAAAATCAAATACATTGACCTTTTCAATGCCAGCAAAAGACCATCCACTTCTCTTGAATTTTACTATAAACCATTTTACAGTAGCTTTCTTTCTCTCACTACCAATTTTATTTCATATTCAATTTATTTCTCTCACTACCTATCATTTTCACCATTACACTTCGTCCATAGACACGGTCGGAAATACATGTTCCTCTTTTTAACCACCTCACACTGAACTTAATCCCATTTTGATTCAAATTTAGAAAATCAAACTATTATGCTTCGCCACCTAGGCTCTCACTTGGCTCAACCGACCCACCGAAGTCCTTCCCGTCGAAGCCATGTGGAATCCCACGTGGAGTAGGACCTACCAGAGTCCAGACAAATCCGATCCACTGAAGTCCACTCTTACTGAAGCGATTCATGAGGCTGACCCTGCCGAAATCCCTCTCCTAAAGACAAATCCAAGGTCTAAATGAATCTTCTTTGCTGAGTGGCGAGGTTCAACGAAGTAGAATTCGAGGCTCAAATAAGGTTGGTGACGATCCACGTTTGAAGATTTTAAATTTATGAAATCCTTTTAGACTGATTGATTGGACTTTTGTAATGAGTAGAAAAGTCAATCTTGTCATCATAGGTTATGGGTGGCCGTCTCCTTTTTTAGGACATTTAATGTGCTACAGGTTAATTGAATCAAAATTGATACATATAATAAGATGACTCGGTTTAAGAGATGAAGCCACGTGTCCCCCATCCCATGGACACCATTTCACATGTAACACTATAAATATTCCTCATTTGTGTCATTTTGAAGGTAATGCAAATATATCAACTGCAAGCCATATATTCTCCTCTTTTTTTTATTAATCTTTGGTTTTTAATGTTTGAGGCGTGATCTTGATCTTAATCTTGAGTTTGGCTCTTAGTTGGTCGTTCATTATCGTGTAATTTATCTCATATATTTTGTCGGACCCCGAATATATTTGTCTCGTGTTATAAAGCTTCTCCCATGTTCAAACCTTGTTTCATTATTGATTGACAATCAGTCTACGCGTGCTCGAATTAGCTTGAGAGAATGCGAGTCGGCCCGATATTTGTCGTTCACGTCAACGGTGCAAAAAATGAGGTCAATAAATTGACATCGTCTGTGGGAAACGTTACCTATAACCACGAATATTTCCATGGAAAAGGTTTGTCGGATGATAGCTGGGCATCCTCCTTGAAAAAAAGATTTATTCTTGAAAAAGAACAAGAGGAAGCTCTAAAACTTTTTTTAAAAAAAAAAAATTGACATTTTAGTTAAGGAAAAATGAGCTCAGATCATGACATCCCTTCCAGGAGGGTAAGAGAAAACCCTAACGAAGAGGCTCTAAGTCGACGCCAACCCTACACCACCATAGGCGTGATGAGATGAGGTTAGCTATTCGGAACTCACCCGAAATTAGCAACCATGGCTGCCAACATGGGAAATATCACCAACCAAAATGTAGCCATGCAAGAACTCCTCATGCAGAGATGCAAGGCCAGTGAGGTCCTCCAATCCCTCATTTTGCACCACAATGATACTATTCGTGTGAGGATGAAGTCCACAGTCAGAGACCCTTAAGAAAAATAATCTTCTTTATTTGTTTTTTGGGTCCCATTCCCCAGGCAGGCTAGGGAATTTAGCCCCTTGAAAAGGAAGTGGTGGTGATATTTCCTCAAACTATGTTGACATGGATGATAATTCCTCCCTGAATACGTGCCAGAACACATGCTGCAAAGGTCTGTTAGTGTGTTTGACAGAATCAGTCCCGCATGAACCAGGTGCAGGCCATCCCAACCACCTCCTACATCTAGGAACAGGCCACAACCACCACTTCTTGTGGTCCAGCCACCGGAGAAAAGGCAATGACATGCCCCTGGTGTTGCTCCGCCTAGAAATAAGTGCCACATGAGGGATGCAATGGTGAAGGATCGGGCAGTACCATCTTACCTTTCGCCTAAATATCAGGCTGATGAAAAAGAAGACTCGGATGAACCCTAAAAATCTTGTGATCTCGATGACGACGACGAAGATGAAAATTTACCTTTTTCACAAGGACTAAGAAGTGCTCCTATCCCGAGTCACTATGTGCTGCCAAAGATACCAAAGTATGGCGGAAGAGGCGAACTTGAACGGTTGCAAAAAGATACATGAGTTTGAGAGACGCTACTCCCGCCGTTAAATGTAGAGCCTTTCATTTAACTTTAAGTGGGGCAGTCGAAATTTGGTATAGTAGGATACCCCCAGGGAGTATTGGAGTTGGCCAGAGTTCAAAAGTACGTTTCTGAAATGATTCATTATGAGTAAGGAAGGAGATGTTCCTATCCAACGTCTCCAAGACATGAAATAACAATCTGGAGAGATGTTGAAGAGTTGTTTAGCCCTCTTTACTGACGAGATTACATATTGTGAACAAGTCACTGATCGGGAGGTGTTATCTGCACTACGAGGTAGGCTAAACATGAATAACCTCTTCTGGAGGGATGTACAGAATCAAGACCACACCAGCTACAACACCCTGCTGGAAATGATGAGACATGTGATCATCAACGAGGAGTTGATTGATCACCAAAATAGAGCCAACATGGGTCTTCAACCCCCACAAAGACAGCATGGAAGATGACCCACCTCTCACCTAATTGACCATCAATGGAACCATGCTGGTAATTTTTGTTCCCAATTTCGGGCAAGCACTTGCCACATCCACGTGAGGATGTGATCCCTGAAACCAACATGAGGCAAACTGTGTCCAAACAACAGGCCCCCAAAGAGAGAAAGGTCGAAGGCGGGGTTTGTAACCTAGGAATAGACCGAATACCCATCAATATTGTACTTATCATCATTCCTACAGTCATGACACAACGAACTTAGACATAGCCCAACACCCTAGATAGGTGAACGCACGAAATGACCAAAGAAATGATCGCCCTTCTAGGGACATGCCCCCTCCTAGGTAGGATCAAAGGCCTTAGCGTGAAGAGGCTAGACCTTCTCGTCGGGAGCCATCTCTATGGCGAAGGAAGGAACGCAATAGAGAAAGGCCTAGGGAGGCACAACAACGTAAGGACCCCCTGCTAACATGGAATATGCTTATCCATGAAATCGATACGATTTTTTGGGGACCCTATGTAGGGGCCAATACAAGGAACTCACAAAGGAATTATACTAGAGAGGCCAATGACTAGCTACATAGTGGATAATAGTTCCTGAAGATGGCAATTACCGCCCATCACCTTTACCCAGAAGGATGCTGAAGGCGTACACTTTCCTTATTGTGACACCCTCGTGGTAAGGATCGTTGTGGCCCATAATGGATTGAAGTGAATGCTAGTAGATAATGGTAGCTCTGTTAACATCTTTTTTAGGGTCACTTTTGACAAAATGATTGTCGATCACGAATTAACCCCTATCACAACCCTCTTGTACAGCTTCACTGGTGATAGCATCATCCCAAGGGGAAAAATAATCCTTGTTATGGAAATGGGAGAGTCACCTCAGACAGCTTTAAACTTCATGGAATGCTTGGTAGTAGATAATAGGTTAGCCTACCATGGGGTGCTAGGTAGACTCACTTTAAAGGACTTATGAGCCGTCATCTACATTCATCACCTATGCATGAAGTTCATTACTGAGCATGAGATTACCGCAGTTAGGGGTGACCGAAAAGGAGCACGAGAATGCTACTTAAACTCGATAAGAAAAGTCGAACCCAAGGATGTCAATGTGGTGCTAATGGATGTTGATATGGTGGACATCCCAGGAGGCCAAAATTTTGGTCAAGAAGACGTCGACATGATGGATACCCTCGAGCAGGTGGTCATGCTTGACGAACTGGACACTCGTGTTATTGAGTTTGAATCCCCGAATAGCACCGGTGGAGGAGCTAGAAAGCTTCTCGGTGGATCCTCAAGACTCCAACAAGGAATTGCAGGTGGGAAAAGGCCTGTCATCGGAGACCAAAGAAAGACATAATGACTTTTTGTGTAGAAATCTTGATATCTTCGCAAAGAGGCACAAGGACATTGTAGGCATTGACCCCAAGGTCAGTTGTCACTCCATGAAAATTGATCCCAAGGTTGTCCTGTATAGACAGAAGAGAATGGCTAGAGAGATATGAAGCCATGAAGGAGAAAGTGCAAAAGTTGATAAAGAATGGCTTCATCACGAAGGCTATTTACCCGAAGCGGGTCTCAAACCTAGCTTTGGTAAAGAAACACAATGGTAAATGAAGGGTGTACATAGACTTCTCCAACCTTAACCAAGCTTGTCCAAGGGATAGTTTCCTCCTTCCAAGGATAGACCAACTTGTGGACTCCACAGTTGGGCATGAACTTTTGAGCTTTATGGACGCCTACTCAAGCTATAATCAAATCCTCATGCACCCGACAGACGAGGTTCACTGACAGATTTTTATTGTTACAAGATGATGCCCTTCATGCTAAAAAATGCCCATGCTACCTATCGAAGCTTGTTTACAAAATGTTAGCCAACCTCATTGGCAAAACAATGGAGGTCTACGTGGATGACATGCTCGTGAAAGGCTCGAAGGCGGATGACCATGTAAGGCACCTAGATGAAACTTTCCAAATTCTACGAAGGTATAGAATAAAGTTAAACCCACTCAAGTGTACGTAAGGTGTTGCCTCCGAAAAATTCTTGGGATACATGGTTAATCAAATGGGCATAGTGCTTAATCTAAAAAAATTCCTAGCCTTGGTCTAGATGAGGTGTCCTTAAAAATTGAACGAGGTACAAAGCTTAATCAGGCATGTGGCGGCTTTAAACTATTTCATCTTGAAAGCCATTGACAATTGCCTCCCTTTCTTTAAGATCTTGAAAGGGGGAAATAAGTTCTCATGGAAAGAGGAGTGTGAATAGGCCTTCAGGGGCTGAAAAAGCTCATAGGACATGCCCCATTTTCTTAAAACCTAAGTCTGGAGAGGCTTAGCAACTCTATTTGGCAGTTTCCAATGAAGCCATTAGCACAGTTCTCATAAGAGAAGATGATACCCTCCAGTTACCTATCTACTATGTAAGTACGACACTTCTGGCGGCGTAAACCTGCTACCATAATATGGAAAAAGTTAGCATTAGCCTTGATCACTACATCTAGAAAGTTGAGGCCATGTTTTTAAGCTCACACAATACTTGTGCTAACCAACTTCCAGCTTAAGCAAGTGTTTTAGAAACCCGATGCTTCAGGAAGGTTACTAAAATTGGCAGTGAGCTCAATGAGTTTGATATTGTTTTCAAAATGAGAACTGCTATCAAAGGCTAGGCCCTCACGGATTTCGTGGCGGAATTCGCCAACGTCCCGGAGATGGTCAAAATAATGGAGCCTGTGAAACCTCTTACGTGGAACTTGTTCGTG
>CAIGRT010061382.1:0-11106 GCA_903798405.1 Fraxinus platypoda | reverse complement strand
ATTATATTTCTATATTTAACAATAAGTGATGCAAATAGGTGCAGGGTATTCCTGACTCCCGACAGCAAGACAACAATGTACACACTTCAGAAGCTTATAATATCTTGCCATCTAACATTTTTTGGGTCTCTGGGCAAAGTATTTGCAGAATTTTTGAAACCTAAAATGTTTGAATCTGCATCTTGTAATATCTTGTGATATTTTCTCATAAAATATTGGATTAATTGGTGGTATTTCTGTTTGAGCCGTTCTATGTCTAGAATTTTTAAAGCTTTCTTGAGTCTAAACAAAGAGTTGAAGTCCTTTTAGTGACACTAAATCTAAGAGTTGCTCGTGTTTCTAGTTTTCTTGGTCATGATGGTGATGGAAATCCTATTCCTAGGGCATTGGACAGGCATCAGCACCGTTAAAGGAGTGTGGTCTGTTAGTCCTAATTTGTCATTTCCTTCATACAGAAATTCTTCCTACATTAAATCCTTAAATACATGAATTTTCATATAGTTGTGCTAATTGGTGAGATGATCTTCTTGGAGTTTCCATGCTGACACGATAACATATAAAATGACCAAAGCATATTCTTTAATACAATTCTAGTGGTAGACATAATCGTTTTGAAGTTCTCTGCCAGCCATCTATTTCATTTGAAGTATCAATCTATGAGTTACCCTAAGGCAGATAAAAGATCCTGCCAAGGTTATTGAAAACTTAAATTGATTTATTAGGAAAAAATGTTTTGTTAACTACGTAACTTCAGAATTATTTACTTGGTAACTGTTTGGGATTAGTCGCGAGGTCTGCTCAAGGAAGTAGTTGTCTACTATCAGGTTTCAAAGGTTTTCTCTCTCTCTCCATTTCTGTACAATATAACAAATTTTTAAATTGTTTAGTATAAAGTTTCAGCCATTATCCGTCAATGTTCCAGCTTAGGAGCCTATTATGAATCAATTATAGTACATCAATCAATTTGGGATGGGGAATAAAGATGTCGATGAGGAGGGATAAGATTTTAAAAAATATAGTTTGAACTACATTTCAGCTATTTAGATTATCTAGAACCTTATCAGTTTGAGTATTTATTTATTAGAAGTTTTATTAGATTTAACTTATCTAAGTTTTTTTTGGTATTGCTGTGCATATAAGAGAATCAGTAGTAGTTGTAGGAAGAATCAAATTTGTGTTTGATAAACAAAAGTAACTTATTGATGTATTGATATACAATCACTGAAATGGACATTGATTGTAATGATGTTCTTTTGTATTGTAACATTTAATTTTACTTTTATAATAATGTAATATTATCAAATATTTTTCTAAAACGGTGTATTTACTACAATTATTTTAAATTCGAAAAAAATTAACATATATTAAATCTCAAATGTTTAAAATTACAAAACAAAAGCATAGTTCATGTAGTAAAAAAAAAAAAAAAATTCAAATAAATTTAACCTATCTTTTATGCACAAGACTTGTAGCATTTCTGTCTCTCAATTCCTCCATTTTCATATTATAAGAAAAAATATCAAAGAAATTTTGATTATATTTAGCCCTTGTTTGGGCTCCATTAAAAATAGTTTTGAGGAAACATGTATTTTGGAATAGTGATTTTTTGGAAATGCGTGATTGAAAATAAGAAAGAAAAAATATATTTCCACAAAAATGGAGCCGAAACAGAGGCTTAATGTGGACAATGGACTACAAGATGCTTTATTATTGAAATATTAATAAACCTAGGATATAAAAAGAAACTTTAATTAATTAAAGTCAAAATTGGTATTTTAATAATAGATAAGTGGAAAAGTTAAAAGAAGAATATGAGAAGCTACCTTTTTCTTGCTTCTCAAAATCTGCTGTCAAATGGTAAAAATTCTTCTATAATTACTTTTCTAAATTTTACCAAAATGCCTAGAACAACTTTTGATTATTTGACAATCGGTATTGGGGCTCTAAAATCAATCCCAAATGAGGCCTTACCGTATAGAATTTAACATTTCATTTATATGCAGACTATTATTGATGATTGAATATTGATATCTTCTTCCCCTAAATTCTTCTTATCTTTCACTATTTCTCTTTCTTAACTACATCCTACATGAATTAGTGTGCCTTTGATTTAAAGTATGCTATACATCCATTATGGATAAGAAAGACGTGCTATCTTTTTTATCTATTTATTCTTGAAGACGGATCAGTTACTGCTTGTATAAAGAGTTGACTGGGTTTGTTTGGGGGTTATATTTGGTTATGAGATGAATTAGTTGATACATTTTGTTGCATGACGTTACTGGGTTGTCCACCTTGACGCCAATTATTGTTTGATTTCCTTTGATTACCTTCCACTGACCAAGTGATGCAGGATAATTGAACATTGCTTAAAGAAACGACTCCAATGGAACACTTGTTTTGCTCGCAAAGTATGCAAAGAAGGTGAATACTATGAAGATATGATGCGTTATCTGCGAAGGAACTTAGCAGTGAGTATAAAATTTACATTGCTTTGTTAGTATAGCTCTAGTGCATTCCATATATTTAATTTTGAATTTACTTCTGAATGTTTAATACTTAATTGCTTTGAACATCAGATTATTAATTATTAATATAATAGTTTAGTGATATCTTGAAGAGTGAAAGGATTCCATATGACTAGAGGAAGAGTCTTATGGTGGTTATCCATAAAAATAAATGATATACGCTAGATTTTATGAAATTAAGGAACTATTTAGCTCCAAAGTCATACTAAGCAATTTTGGTAGAGGGTCATGAGCTCAACTTAAATGTGAATCAAAACTTTTGGCGAATCAGTTTGGCTTATGCTAGGAAAATCTACTACGGAAGTGATTTACTTGATTAGAAGATTGATAGAGAAGTATAGAGATCTGCATATGATTTTTATTGATTTAGAAAAAGCCTATAATAGGGTGCCTACGGAAGTTCTATTGTGGGTGCTAGAGAAACAAATTTCTAATAGATGCATCAATATTATTAAAGATATGTACAATAGAGTGTCACTAGCCTGAGATGTATTGCCGACGGTATTGAAAAATTTCCTATCATTGTTGGATTGCATTTCTAAATTAAATTCTTATGCGTTTGCTTTAGACATGGATCTTATGAGACTATGCAAGATGAGGTTCGTGGCGTATGTTTGACGATAGTTGATGAGATTAGAGTGTTTAAATTATAATTAGAATTTTGAAGGAGTACTTTGGAATCTAAAGATTTTTGTCTAACTAAAAATAAGACAAAGTACGTGCAGTGTCATTTTAATAATGGTAGAATTAAGGATAATAATGTAGGAATCCGAGTGTATTAGTGGATTGATTGATTGGGTTGATTTGATTCTTTGTACTACGTTTAGTTCTTTCCAAAGTCAGATAAATTAGGAAGTTTTTCTCTCTCCTAAATTAGGAGGTTCTTTTCCTTTTTCTTTCTCAAACTTGTACTATTAATAGGAGTGTACACTTCACTATTGCACATAAGAAAATAATCCCTTTCTTCACTTTCAAGATATATAGGTTTGTTTATTAACAAAGAATGAGGAATCGAAGAGGATGTTAAGATGGGAGCATGATTGAAGCAAATTCAATTATATAAGAAATAAATATATGCCAACAAGTGAAAATAGCATTAATTGAGTATAACTAAGGGAGGATAATTTAGGTGGTGGGGTGGGGAATATCTTGTTTAGACCAAAGAGGCTCCCGTTCATAAGATTGATGCAGTAGACTAAAACTAACACAAACATTTGTGATTGCTAAGGATCTAATTGTTTTGGATTTTCTAGTAGGTAGCAAGGAATCGAAGGGAGTGCGAAAAGGATTAACGTAGCCGACCCCCAAATTTGTATGGAATAAGGCTTAGTTTTTTATAGTTATACGATTGTTAGTTATTACCTATGCAAGTGGCGGTTTAATTGTGGCTCTTCCAGATAAGTAGATATGGCTCAGTTGAGTTGACCTAATGACAAAATCATCGAATTGTAATTTTATAGTAACTACGACAACATGCTTTTATTTTTTATGAACATTGACAAACAATACAAATTGAATGCACCATTCTTATCAAATAACACTATGAAAACCGGAGTTTTTACTTTCCCTCTAAAATAACGTCTTTTCTTATGTATTGGTTAAATGATGTCTACATCAATGTTCATGCGCTACATGAGTTAAATGATGTCTACATCGATGTACATGAGTAAACATAAATTTTCCGATGCTAGACACTTAATATTGTTATTATCTTTGGAATTGCAAATCTTGGCTATTGAGTTTATTTGTTGATTGGAATTGCGAAACAATTTGAATATGAGAGTAAAGTATTAGATAAATGACTAAACATACAGTTCTCTCATGGCAAATATTTACCAGTATTTAGGAATAGGAAAAGCTAGTGAACTGTGGAGAATTTAGCCATTGATCCATAGAATTTAACTTATTTAATTGCAGAATGTTATTTTGAAGTGCATTATGCACAATTTAACATATTTATTTTTTTGTCATGCAAAATGTGTGCTAATGTTGGGCATGGAGATGTTATTAACTCGTAGAATCAAGTTATTTAACAAGGGTAACAAAAGTTTCCTACTAAAACCATAAAGTGGTGTGGATTCTATTAATGATTACTATTAGAATATCATAGGATCCCAAACTTTCAAAACATGTGATCTTTTTATTTTACAACTGGAAATAAAATTTCTGAAGGTAAGTGTTACTCATTTATCTAGATCTTGAGTGTAGTCTTTTTCTTATAGGAAACAGATAAAGAGCTGTTGCATTAATAACAGAGATTCTAAATGACGAAACCTTTTGATGTAGTGTATTGTAGAATTAACATTTAATTGCGTGTGTTGAAATTATAATAAGCTTTGGCATATTGATGTCTTGGATTTACTTGTTAGTATTCTTTTTGCAGCTGTTTCCCTACCATCTTGCAGAGTATGTTTGCCGTGTTATGAGGGTTTCACCTTTCAAATATTACTGTGACATGATATTCGAAGTTATGAAAAATGGTAAGAGCATATTGGAGTTCTCTGTTTAATCAGCATTCATGGTTCTAGCTAGATGAGATAATACACCTTGCATAAATGAAACTTAATTTCTTTCAAATAAATATTATATTATAGTAGTCACTTCCTATGTGTTATCAAGCACAAAAGAAGCATCTTACCCATTTGAAGTTCTAGGATCATGGTTCTTGAAAGGGCAGCCAGGTGTCTTTTAGGCTTTATTGATTATTTTAATTACCGAAGCTTTATTAAATAGTTAGGATTTTGACTCCCTTTTTATGAACCACTAAGTTTATGTCAGTTTGATATATTGGCTTTCAATTTTCTTCTACTGAAAATTGTATGGATGTTATCATTTTGGATAAAATGTGTTTGCACTGCAAAGTACGTTGAGCTTAAATCCTAGTAGGCTTTGGTGCCTCTATGAGCTTGCACATTTAATAGCCAACTAAGGTTGTCACTTGTCAGAACACAAGTAGTATGCATCTGTCTACCTTTATCCAAATCCAGGCTTTCACCTAGCATGTTGTGTTTCACCTAGCCCAATGAAGGAGACTCGTGTATTGATTAATTTTAGTATTAACTTTGGCAATTAATAATTCATATTACTGAATTTAATTGTTGAGCTTAACTTTTATTCAGATTTTGTCAGCATTATTAATGGAAGGAGAGTGTTTATTTATAATGATACTAAGATTCTGTTTCACGTGTTTCTAGAACAAAAACAGTTCACTTCTTTTCCCTCTTCCGAATGATTAAAGTATCATTATAAATGTGCAAATAATAGGCAGTGGAAGAATGTATATTGTAACCATCCGACCTCCATGCCCAAAAAATTGTTATATCATACGTACTCTCTGCTTGGGTGAGCATCTGTCCATTTACCCCCACACGGCTTTCTATCGTGTCTCCCAAGATTCGAACCCAAGACTTTTGCCTAATGAGAGACTTAAGTTAAATCCTGGTATCACGCCTCAACGCATTTTGGAGGCAGAGGTCTTGAGTTAGAATTCTGGATGACGCGTTAGAAAATTGTGTGGGGTAAGTGGGTAGATGTCCACCCAAAACGGACAGTACGTATGATATAACAATTTTTTGTAATGACCCGATCTCTATACCCAAACTGTTAACTTACGTATTATCCGCTCTGGAAGTGCCTAAACTCATCTTTCCCCTTTACGGATTTATGTTGCATCCTCATGATTTGAACACATGACCTTCTTTTAAGAGAGACTTAAGTTGAATCCGGGTACCAATTGGGCAATTAACGACATAAGTCCGTAAGGGGTAAGATGGGCTTAGGCATATCCAGAGGAGACAGTACGTAAATTAACGATTTGGGCATAGAGGTCGAGTCGTTACATAAATAACCATGCCAAATTTTGTGGATGAGAAGTGGAGAAATAATACTAGAATTTGGGGATCTATTTATGGGCCAAGGATGGATAATCATTTGGATCTAAAAGATGAAGATAAAGAGAATGCTAGCCCTTTGAGCATTTGGGCTGTACTGGTTGTTTATGCTATTGGGAAGGAATGACCTTTTTCTAGAACTATAGGTTGTAGGATTGGTTGAAAGAAGTTTAATACTTGAATCGCAGGAAAAGGAAGAATAAGAAATGGTAATAAGAAAAAAAAGAATGTAGAAGCTGAAAATTTATTAAGAAGAAAGGAATCAAGAACCTTTGTGAGGGTACAAATGCGTGAGACATTATGAGGCAATTCTCAATATAAGAAACTCATTCAAATAAAGAAGAAAACATTAGAATTTTTCTATTTATAGACTCCCTTTTACTTTGAGAGATAAAACTCTATATAGAGACTTAATGTCATAGAATCTTTGACACTAGTACAATTAGTATAGACCGACTAAGATTTCATTGAGCAAGTAAATTAGATAATACAAACTAAAATATAGATCCATCGACTATGTAAATTACTCGTGTCTAACAGTTATTATAAAGTTAAAGATGCATTTGACTCCTACACCTTAATCTAAGACAAGTATATTTGATTCCCAGATTTCATAACAAGTATTATAAAGACTTCATTATTCACACCTGCACTATTTGTCCAATGAAACAACACCAATAAAATGTCAAAATGTGCATAAATATACATAACAGATATTTGGAATATTTTTTTACACTTTTCCTATTATGTTTTCCATGTTTATATTTTACACACTATGTTTCCTGAAGGATAATAAAAATCACCTTTTGTTGAGGAATAGAAAAATTTACAAATATGTCATTTTAAATAGCTGAATGTACCAAAATACATGTAATTAAACAAATCACACTTCATATATTACATTGAGCCCATGTTTGACACCCATTTTGTTTGAAAATAATTTTTGGAATAGTGATTGATGGAAGATTGCGTGGTTAAAAAGTAAGGAGAATTTTTGGATTTATGTGTAATATTATTTTATTGATAGAATGTGTGGTTGAAATGAAGAAAGAGAAAAAAAATGAGAAAGAGAATGAGAAAAAAATGGATGTCAAACAAGGGCATAATCCCTTGTTTGACGTCCATTTTGTTTGAAAAATAATTTTTGGAATAGTGATTGATGGAAGATTGTGTGGTTAAAAAGTAAAGAGAATTTTTGGGTTTATGTGTAATATTATTTTATTAATAAAATGTGTGGTTGAAATGAAGAAAGAGAAATAGAATGAGAAAAAAATGGGTGTCAAACATGGGTTGAATAATGCTATTTGTATATAATGAAGTTAAGTAATGATTTACATAAGATGAGAAGAGAGTGGAGAAATTTTATTTTTTTATTTGATTGAAGAAATTCTGACCCAATTATATCTCACCACATCATGCGCATGTAAACCATTTTGTAAATCATTATGTACATGTAGCACAACCGTAGTACATTATGTTACACTTTTACATAACATTTTTAACTAGTTATTATTCTTTAAAATTTTACTCATTGTTTCTTTTTCATCCAAAAAATAAAATTTCTCTCTCTCTCTCTCTCCATCTATCTTTCTTCATAAAATCTGTCTAGTTTCTTTACTAAACTATTTACATAACTTTTCTTCATTTTTCATTTTTTCCATAAAATTATATAAATTTTTCAGTAATATTTACATTTTATCTTCTCTTCTATGAAACTTCCTCGTAAAAACGAGAAAAAACCAATCACAATAGAAACCAATGAAATTATTCATGCATTCATGGAAATTTTATGTTGCAAAATAATATAAAGCTAATAACTTCGACTTAAAATGAATAAGTAATTAGTTTTAAGATGAAAAAAAATTAATTAATATAAAAATTATTTTACTTTCTTTTTTCTTTATATTTTTGTTCATTGAACAGAATTTATAAATTAGAATATGAAAGCTAATAATTTTCCTTTGTCCATTTTACAATATTGGCAAAAAAATATCAAATGAGATCCTTTCTCTATTTTTCAATATGATATGACTCATTAAAATTAATTTATTATTCATTTCAAGTTGGAGTTCAAGGAAAATAAAGACAATAAATTTTGTAAATCTCACACAGACCATCTTTTAAAGTAATATAATCTATTGAGAAATTTTGGTTTCAAGTAATTAAGTTTGGAAGAATTATAAAATAATAAAAATTAGTAAGTAATTTTCAAATTTTAAACATAGGCAGGCAGTATGCCAACTTGTGACAAAGTATATTATTTGAATTTATTTCTACTGGAATTTCCAGGTATGAGACATTACAGTCGGTACTGTCACCAGGCATGACACCATAATACTGATTACTGCATGCATTTGATTATTGTTCTGGGACTGGGAGGATGATAAGGAAAAATATTTCCTATCGAAAGAACATCTGAAACTGATTCTCTAGAATGATGTGCCTGATAGTAGCCCTCCTTTATAAGATTGGCATAATCTTATGAATGACTGTAGTGTGTTGGGAGGATTGATTGGGTCTAAACTACAAGCATTAGCATAAAGTGGTTGATTCAGAAATAAACTTGTAACTTAATAATTTTAAATGCTGCCACTACTATTACCCTTGGCTATTATTTTGGTGGTTCCCCTTATGTCAAGTAGTCTCCATACAAGGCTGGTGACTATTATGTGCCATTGCACTTGTATAGATTTTCTTGAGTTCCTTGAAATTATGTTCTTGATTTCATTGTTGCTTTCTAGTGTTTTGGTCATTTGATGATGTTTACTTAACAATTGTATAATTAGCTATTCATCAATTCTGATTAAAGTATTACAGTACTCTGGAGGCTTTATTCTCTTAAACTTGATTTCAAATGTGATGAGATTTACCATTTCTTTGCTCCTTTTATTTGCAGAGCAACCTTATGACAGCATCCCTAATTTTAGTGCTGCTGATGCCTTGCGGCTTACGGGGATAGGAAGAAATGAATTTATCGACATAATGAACAAGTGTAGATCTAAGGTATTGTTGAAGAACACTTCACAATATAATTAGTTTCAATAACTGTTGGAGGTCAAATGGTGGTGAACCTAAAACCTTTTGAGTTTGACTGAATGGCGACTTTCAGAAGCATATGTGCAGTCCAATTTAAAGTCATGTATTATAGAGAGAGATGGACCAAATTACTTTTTCTTACCTGTCTAACTAAATTTTACCAATATTTTGAGTCTTCCAGAAAATTATGTGGAAGTTGAATAAGTCAATAGCAAGGGAACTCTTACCTACTGAACCTGTGGACTTTGCGATTGAGCCGTGGTGGGAAGTTTATCTTGTCAACTTCACTTTGGAAGAATTTAAGGTGATGAGCTTTCCGAATAACTTCTCTCCAACCTCGAGTAGATCATTTTATCTCTATCTACGATTTGTATTGTGTTTGAATTCATCAATTATTATGTTTGAGGGTCATTTCGCCATAAATTCTTTATGCAAAGACATTTGGGGTAGAGCACAACTTTTGTTCTGAATGACTGAGATGAACTGTACTCTTCTGTTCCCCTCCCTGTTTCCAAGAAACTATCAGAAGAAGAAATGGCAACCATTGATAAAATCTGCAAGGAGGAAGCAAATTCATTCATCCTTTTTGATCCTGAAATTGTCAAGGGACTTTTCCGACGGGGACTCGTCTACTTTAATGTTCCAGTCTATCCTGATGATCATTTTAAAGGTAATTTATAGGTACTTGTATCGGTCCTATTAAGATACTCTGTGGGTTATTCCTCCCCTTAGTTTCCTTCCCCCACCCCCCAAACAAAAGGGGAAAAAAAAGGAAAAGGAAAAAATAAATTTTTTATTACATTAAAATCAATTTGAGTTTCACTTGATAACAGGAGGTATTCTGAATAATGTGTTAAAACTTTTTATTGCATTCAATATATGTCAGAACTTTCTTTAGCATCGAATCTTATAGACCAATCAGTTGAACCACTTGATTTAAAAGATTGATCTATTAGAGTGCTACATGTATACATTTAAATCTTCAACACGCTTCCTCATGTGTAGATGGGGTTCATTTTTTTTTCATCAAAGTCGAACACTCGCAAAATTTCATTAAGTGGGTAGCGGCAAGATTTGAGGAATGTTTACAATATACGGCCTACTCAATCCCATGTTTTGGGCCTACAGAAAAGAATATGTTTATACATATATCCAAGACTTCCCATTTTTAGTTAATCTACCGTGAGATAAGTTCAACTCAAAAGTGCCAAATGTAAGATCTTTTACGAGAGCAATTTAAAGTGTTCTCATGTATCTGTCTTTAAAACAATCACGGTTTGTTTTGCACAGCTTTTCTTAAAATTATATTTTCGTGGGGCTATGGAGGACTTTTCAGATTTCATCAGGGAGAACATATTGGTGGACTTGCCTCTGAGCAGGGGAGATTTTGCTTGGTCATCTAACCGAGACCAACCTGTCCTTTCCCGGATAGATCGGTTCATGGTATGTAGGGAGTGGGAGGCCAAGTACCCAGATGTCACGCAGAGGAGATTGGGGAGGCTGTATTCCGATCATTTTCCCATTTTGTTATTTGGGGTTGCAAGGTAAAGTGGAAGAAGGCCTTTTAGGTTCGAGAGAATGTGGTTAAAAGTTGAGGGTTTTGGAGAACGGGTTCGGAATTGGTGGACATCATATGACTTTAGGGGGTCTCC
>CAIGRT010061380.1:0-23936 GCA_903798405.1 Fraxinus platypoda | reverse complement strand
TAATTTACTTTCATTTTACAACAAAATATATTTAATTTGAAAGGCAATCTCATTTTCTATTGTAAAATGTTAATTTAATTTTTTTTTTAAATATATAATTTTAATGATTTATTCTTTAAAATAGAAAACATTTCACTCGTAAGCAGAGATAGTCTAAGCAACTTCTCTATTAGGTCATGTTAGATTGCAACGAATTTCATGGAAAATGTTATGTCCAAGGAAAACAAATTATACTTTGATCGTTTGATTGCAACATGGAAATAGAAATCTAATTCCAAGGTACAACCACTTTAAACTGTATTTTATTCGTCTTCATGAAAAACGAATTCCTATGAGTTTGGTGGATTTTTATTTTCCAACTATCATAAAATTGAAATTTCTTTCTACATTTACCTATCAAACGGACCCCAATCAAATGGAGCCAATAAATCCTAATATTGAAAGCCTGAAAAATGGTACTTGATGCTAATTTCGTCAATTATACTTTCCCGAAATTAAATTTAATGGACCAATATATCGCCATTTTTTCTTTCATTTTTCCGATTTCCGAAACAACGCCATCTTCTCCTGCATTTCTCGCTGCAATCTTAAGTTTTCCAATTTTTTCAATGGAATTCTCCGCTTGTCCCTTTTGTAATTTAACAGTACCATCTCTGGAACTCGAGAGGTATATTTTGAATTGGATGTTGTTCAAATAAACAATTTTTAAGTTCCACCATTTTCCCGTGTTTTTTGAATTCTTCAGCAATATATTTTTTAATTAAATTTCCATTGTACAAATAGCTTTATTCTTTAATTAAATTTCCATTATACAGACATGCTAATAATCACTTGGACGATGAAGAATACGCCCAAGACTTCGAACTTGCGCTTCAAATCTCTCTTGCTCCCCCATTTGTATGTATATATGTACGCGTTTATGTATCTATAATTATAATTGCGTATAAATATCTTTTTTTTTTTTATATGCACAAGAGAACTGTCTGTTTAATCGTGTATTAATTATGAATTTTATTTTAATTTTTTGGTTTATAATTAGGTGCTTTTGTCTCAGAATTTGTTGTTTGTTTGCTCAATTTGTAACTTACCACATTAATTTTATCAGGCAACATATTGACTAAGTACTGAATATGACTGGATTCAGCATTATTTGGGACAATGACCTGTGCTTTGCTGACCACAAACTATTGTATATATTTTTATCAATTTATTAGGAACAAGTAAGGGTTTTTTGGCCTTCTTACGTGAACTTGAATGGGGTTTTGGCATTATTCCTACCTCGTAAATTATTCGAAAAAGAGTACATAGAGGGGGACATGTAACCTTATCTTCAAAAGATTACATCAAGGATCTTTTCCGTACAAAGAATTAAGGAATGTATTACACAAAATTAAATATATACAAACAGCAAAAAGCAATGTTAGGAACAATATCTGATAGCGAGGACAGAAATGTTTGGAAGAAATAGAAAGGAAATTTCTTCATTGAAGGCTTCCCGCTCATTTGTGATATACTTGGTGTTATTTTCAATGAACATATTGCCTCTAAAAGTGGAGACACGTTATTACCAATTTTGGAATTATAATGTTTGAATTGAAATGCATAAGGAATCAGAAGAAGTGATCACTTGTAGTGACGAAAGTAACTGAAACTATAAAACAGCCGAGAATTTATATTATATAATGTGCATCATGTTAGGATACATTGTCTAAGTAGTTTGTTTATTGAGCCTTCTTACTTAAGCTCTGGTGGTTAGGTATCCTTGTTGCATTTTAAATATTACGAGAAATTCCTTGTTATGATCAGGTTGACAATTCCGTAGAACATATAAATAGTTCCAGGGACAACCCCAAGAGTGGTTTTTTTAGATGTGATGCCCAGGGAACTACCAGCAGAAGGATAGATACTGATGAAAAAATTTGTTATTTAGTAGAGTCACAAATCAAGGAGAGCTTCTGTCAAGTTGAAGACGGCCTGATGTCTTTGTTGGCAAAGTGTCTAGAATTAGACTCAAAGAACGCAACAAGTATATTGTCTGGATATGTTGATCACTTTCAGAGTGTCGAATCAGAGGATGTTGGGTGGGGGTGTGGGTGGCGTAATATTCAGATGCTTAGTTCTCATCTGCTTAAACAGAGACGAGAAGCAAGGGAGGTTCTGTATGGTGGTTCTAGATTTGTACCTGATATTGCTTCCTTACAAAGATGGCTTGAACTTGCTTGGGAAAGAGGTTTTGATACACTTGGCTCAAATGACTTTGATCACAACATTTATGGAAGAAGAAATTGGATTGGAACCACCGAGTGCGCTGCACTTTTTCGTTCATTTGGTCTTCGTGCCAGGATAGTGGATTTTTGTGGCAATGATATAAGCTTAGATAAAAATGTGGGCAAAAGGAAGGTTATGCAAGTTTATGGACCAATGGATAAATTTCTGTCGAAGAGGGATTCAAAAATTCCTGACGCAGTTTCATCTGGTGAAGGAAGTTTTAAAAATTCTAGCATCCCCTTGGGCAATGAAAAGGGTGATCAGGTTCTTATTGATTGGGTATGGAATTACTTTTCTGACAACAATCCCATCCCATCTGGCAATCGGCGAGTTGTCCTCAGTGGGAAACCGTAAGCGAATTTCATTTAGTTTTCGGAGCCTTCTTGGCATGTTGGCTGCATATTGACTGTGAAATGGATACTCTTTTCTATTTGTAAATACACACCACGTAATGTTTATGAGCTTTGTTGAGCAGGCCCTTGTATTTCCAACATGACGGCCACTCAAGAACCATCATTGGCATTCAGGTTCAATATCAGATAAACAGGAGGCAACACTACAACTTATTAATCTTGGACCCTTCCAGTGTAAGTATACACAATTGCATTCATCTGAAAGTTTAACTTGCATAATGTTTCTCCTAAAATACCATGATTTGCTAATGGCTGTTCATGTGAATATAATATTATTGCCTGCATTTTACTTGGCTTCAAATTGATATTCAATAATTTGATAGTTTCCTGTTGGCCAGGTCCCTGGATGAAGTAGCCGTAATAATTTGCCTATTGTGACACTTTTGTATAATTATCATCAGACTCATTTTATTCCTATATCACGTGTTATCAGTGCAATTTGTTCATAGCTGTAGTTGTACTGTGATCTGTGTGCTTTTACAGTCTTCGGAGTTCTAAACACTCACAGTTTGAAACACACAGGGTTAAATAATTCTAGCAGTTGCTTTGTTATGCAGTTGATACGTTGAAACCACAGCCACTTCTATGATTATGTCGCTAAATTTTGGAATGCTCCTAATCAGAACACTTTCAAATGTAGAATGTCATCATTTGTGGATTTTGGGTTTCCACGGCAGCGTAAAAAATCCTCTTTTATGTGATTCTGCTTTTTGATGCAAATGCCATGTTTTGTGAAAATAGAAATTATTCAGCATGATTATAGACCACTTAATAGAAATTCTAGGGTTCTGGCAATTTTACTTCTTGAAGCATTTTTGTGATTGTCTTTCCAGAAAACAAGAGCTTTGGAAAAATCACTTAAAGAGAACGTTGGATGGCAAAAGCTAATAAAAAGAGGTGTACATACACTAAATAAAGACCAATATCAGGTTGTAATCCATTAGGTAAATCTTGATTTTTCTCATTCTGTTTGAATAAGTTGGTAATGATGGTTTCTGTTTCAGTTGTGTTTTATTGATCCTGGAATTGCAAGTGGGGAGGAGCTGGAGAAGCTAAAGACCTTGCACAGCACTCGTGTTGAATTCTAGTCAGAAATCTTGATCTGGTCTTCTCTGGGGGTACTATATCGGTTTCTCTATTCTAGACTTGATTAATCTGGAAAATAATAGCTTGTACACATGAAACTCGCAGTTAAACTGATATGGTAATATGTATCGATATAAATTAGAAGAAGAAAAACACTAGTTAAGCACAAAGATGACTCTTGATGAATTTCATTTACAGTCAGTTCATCAAGACGAAAATGTTAAGGTAGATTAGTCTTGCAAGGTGAGAGGAGAGATTTGTGGGAGAAATCAGAGAATCGTTCGAGACAGTTTAGGCATACAAGTAGATGGGTTTTGGCCTCGTAATTTCTATTTTAAATTAACTATTGATAAGAGTGAAAAAGTAAAAGAGACTTCATTAAATCGAGTTAAGACTAGCATACTTGATACTCATAACCAAGAATTCATTTTTATACATTTATCAGCATGTTCAGCCCACAACAAATCAAATTTCATTTCTGCTAATGTTTTTCTATTTATATTAGCCTCTGATCCTAAGATCCCAATAAAATCATACTTTGGTTCAAAAGAAAAAGCATGATATAATTTTAAGCTATTGAGCATAAAATTCTTGAGCAAACTCCCTCAGATTCTGCTGCTCGGGTTGCATCCGCTTGCTGGTTGTCACTTTTTGTTTGTTTATCCTCTACGTTTGCCCACCCCGACCTCAGACCCCTGAAGCCAGGCTCGGCCTAGGCTGAGCTTTTGACGTGACAGGCTGGACTGGTCCACAAATTTGACACCTCTATTTAGATCGAGCCATCAGAGAGACCCATTTGCAGTTGGCAATCATGATGGTTGTTACAATCACTATGGACAGGAAAGGCATTGGACTGTAATTGCCATTAGTTTTCCTTTGAACTCAGCATGTTTCTTTTTTCAATGTATTAGTATTTTTATTGGTTAAAGGGAGCTATGGGCATCAAACTTTCATCTATTAACTGCAATTTATTTTAATATGTTTTTGATAGCGCGCTTGTGCAAGTAAATAATTTCTTGTTGAGACAGTAAAGCACGATCTAATATCTTAAAACTCGCATCATATTAGAGTGGAAATGCAATTGTCATTCGTAGTGACTTTATGGTCAAGTTTGTTGTTTGTTGAGGTGGTTCGTGGTTGGTAATAATTATTGCAATATGGACAGCTGACAGCCATTTCTTAAGTTTTCCGGTCCATTTGTTTTCCAATATCAAGTAAAACGTATGCTAAAAAGAACAATTTAGGTGACTGAAACATGCCTTGCTCCCACTTTCCTGCAATTGCAAAGATTTGATCACGAGATATATCATTACATAATAGGAAAAAAGAATTAACTTTTATGGGAATAAAGAGAATAGTTTATCAAAACTCTAAAGTATCAAAGCTTACATATCATAAATCACGCAACCCACAAGCATTATCAAACATCTGGAGTCATATGCGCACACCTCATTTATTACATGAAACCAGTTGACTCATGTTCTAAGGTACAAAACTTCTTTTCATTTGAAACCAAAATAACGCACATTATTGGGGTAAACTAAGTATCAAGTGCATGTTCAGCATGCAGTACTAGACATGACTACATGTACGGATTTTTAAGTGCTCACACAAAAACAGGGTGATTAGTTTTTCTTACAACTGTTACAAACTAATGAGAGTCTGATTTCTATATCGTAAGGTCACCGTGAATTGCTTATGCATAGAAGGTTAAAATGCCGATGCAATAAACTCTGCTTAAAGTTGTTAAATCCTCACGTTATCACAGCCTCAATAAATAATAGTCTGTACTGGCCATTAAGATCCCTGATTTAATTCTTGCCTGCTTTTTCCCTCTTAATTTTTGCTTTAACACGAGACTTTGTCATAAGTGTCTGCACCGTGTTGGCAAAATTTCCAACAGCCATGATAATCAGAAGAATCCCACAAGTAATAACCTGAAATAGCCAAATTGGTGAATTATAACACCAGATTAACTGTGATATAAAATATAAATTAAACAAACTGTTTGAACAAAAATGAAATAAAACCAAGGGTTACAGTCGACTTGCAATGTAAAAATAAGCTAAGATAATCATATAAAATTATTCACAAGATTGTGCATTTAATAATTTTATCTACCTGCCACTCAGAGAAGAATCCGGCAAGTGCAGTTTTAAGCAATAAAACTCCAACATATGCTTCAAAACCCTGAAACCAAAAGCAAAATGCTTAGTGTAACTTGGATCCTCTCCTGAATTTAAATGAAAATACACAGTGCTGAGCATGGAATATACGGATGAAAAATTCGTATCCATCGAGAAGATTCAGTGTCTTGAAAGGGCATTCCCCAATCTGACCTCTAGAGAAAGCATCTTTTCAAACAGAGGCATATTTTAACATCTAAAGCAAAAATTCATGCTTTTGTGGAATCTAACAGTCGAGCAGCTTCAATACCTGCAAGACGAAGAGTACAGGGCACAACAACAGTAACTGACCCTCCACTCCAGCAGTTTCTCCCCAGACAACATCCATTCTCCTGGCCTACAAGCAAAAGCAATATCTCAAAAATGTCTCAAATAAAGTAATGGAAAAACCTGGCAAGAAAGTGACAGAAGAAAAATTTCCATGTCAGCCAGAGTTCTGGCTTATATACCAGAATTTGTTCTTAAGCAATAGATTTACCACAGCTTCAACTATTATGGTAGGATGAACAGGCTGGGACCCCTATCAGATCCAGATTACAGTAAATTCTGAAAATAAAATTAGTTATAGCTGAAAGATGAGCTCTCCCATTTGAGAGCATAAACAATCATGCAAAAGTATAAATTCATTGAACAAACTTGTTATACTCGTTTACATGTCTTGATAAAACCTTATGCATGGAAAGCCGTAACTTCATCAGAATTAATATAATTTTGAATCAAGGATAACTCCACAACTTTTAAAACTCAAGCAGTCAGGGAAAGAAGAAAAAGCACAAAATAACTTGATTTTGAGACTACACCTTGCCTAGAGCAATACGTGTGTATAGTCTTTGCCGTTGGTATCTATTCTGGAGAATCATTGCAACTCCTTGCATAATTGCCCATTTTAGAAACAACTGTACACCTCTCTGCGATGAACAATTTGATTTCCGATTATCTAACAAAAACAGAAGAAAAGAAAAGAAACAGGACAAAACTTAAGCATGGAAGACGTGAATAGAAACTTTTGAGCTGTCAGGTTCGTGTGCATTCTGTGCAGAAAAATGACAACGCATAAACACCTGTTTCTGGGCACAATCAGGTCCCCTCTCTATCTCCCAAGTGAGACTTATAAGGGCCATAGCCATAGCACAATAATGGTGTTTGATCCACCTGTAGAAGTAAAATCATGATGCCTTCAAAATATTCAATGTCTTGTGCATGTAACAGAGGTGAAATTTAATGAACATAAGACAGAAAACGTGAAAGAAAACACGTATGCAAGCAGGCACACCATTGACTCTCTCTTCCATCTTTAGTTGTCAATTAAAAGAGAACGTATGAGAAAGTTGAACATGAAAGATCTAACATTTAGCAAGTATAAGAAAGAATCTAAATATAGCAATTAAGAAGCTTAAGAAATACTGGCTGAGTTAAGTTGATATCACATATTCAAGTCAATTATACACATCATACTGGACAATGTAGCTCCATAATTCTCATAATCTCCCAACTTTTTATACCTTTTATTTGCTTTCAAGTTTTAATGCGGCAGTGTTGTTTCAATAACAGTGCAACCTGTACACAACGAGGGCACAAAATACTTCTTCAAGAAATTTACAACTCCCAAACAAAATGAGGTTGATTACCACAGTTGTCAGAAACTGAGTCTAACGAGCAGAATGACCAGTTACACCTCTCCAAAATGTAGCTTTTTCCTAAAATGAGATGCCTAAAGGGGAATAAAGTAACCCATCTGACCAACTTCGGCACCTTTCAGTATTAACTGCTACAAACTATCAGCTCAAAGAAATCTTGCACTAACCAAATCAATGCTCAGAAAATAAATTAGAAAGATCAAGAAAAATGACCAACAATTTGCCAAATAATAGGTGGTTTGAATTTCAACATATTATTCAGAGAAAAAAAAAAGTACAATTTCCCCCACCTAGATTCTCATTTATCAAAATAGCACCACAAGTATCTTGCGGAAGAAGTTACTGTTTGATAGATAGCATGTTTGGCTAAGCTTATAAGATGCTACAGTCCCATTTGGATTCTGAGCGCAACAAGATTAAAAAATAGACTTGATTTAGACTAAATTTTATTATTTTTGTTAATTAACACGTCGTTATTTACTAGAAGTTCAGTTAGACTTAACGTTTTTGTTCTATAAAAGGGGACCAAGGTTTTTCATTTTATTCACGACATTATTATTGATTATTGAAATTGAATTAGAGAATTTCTTCATTTGTTCTCCAAATTTTAGTCTCTCTTCTTTTCCCCATCTCTCTCTTTTTTTCATTCTGTGTTCTGCATCAACTCCTGTGACACTTGCCATAAACAAATTAATTGTATTGACTTGCCTCCAGTTTATCATCGAGCACTCCAGAGTTCTATCTGTAACTAAACAGTAATCAATCAGATACACCCAAAAAAAAAAAAAAAGAGATCATCCTATACAATTACCATGGACGTATGTCACTTCCATTAACTCTCAGGATGTTTTCTCTCAATGCCAAGCCTGTGTAGAGATACAGCAACCATGCCTGGAGTAAAGAAATTAGGAAGGAAAGCAAAAACTTCTCAGCATACTATAAAAGGCATGACTAACAACAAAAATTAAAACTGAGAAAAAAATAGACACACTGTACAACCTGATAAAGTTGTACTGGCAATGCAGGCAGACATCCATCCCAAATCCATGACCTTAACATCAGCAACAGCAGTGGGAAAAAAAGGAACAAAAATGACGTTCTATCCTGCCATGAGAGATATTAGACATGAGCAATAGTTAGCAAGCATCTTACATGCACAAATGCTTCGTCATCAAAGAGTTAAGAGAACCATTAGACAAGTGAATGTTTTACACCCCCATCAAGAGACATTTTTCTACAAGAAACTACCCAAATCAATCAAAATTATAATAGGCCTTTTTTACATCCATATTGTGGTTGAAATTAAAGAAGGAAAACTATTCTAATCTGGCGCAACCCCCCCCCACCCACACCAGGCAGGCAGGCATGCAGCCACAAGTCATAACACACTGTTCTCCCTCTTCTCAGCAGAAAAGCGTAAGCATCAGAAAGGTTGGAGTTTTTACCATCTTGGGACTCCATGGACCAAGATCTGATTTTATTATATGGTCAATACAGAAGTATATGTTTTACCTATGAAGGAAAAGGATGGCTCGTGAAGATTTTGTGTTGACTACAGCGATAAAAATGGAAAATAAATTCAAATATTTCCTAGAGAAAACCAGGAATGCATCTTGAGTATAAGATACAACATCTTTTAGGAACAGTTTAAGACAAACTCGGTAAGAAATAGACAGTTTGCCTTAGTGCAATTTAGATTATCAAACAACAAATAGAGTTTTAGTATACTCCCTATATCTTCTTTTGGGATAACATGATAAGCTCCTTGATGACTCTATATAAGTGGCCTTTCTGCTAGGATGTGACGTACCTACAGTGACAATTGATTACCATTGCACTCATTATAAACATAGGGACTAAGTATTTTAGTTTGTTATTGGATCAATACTTTGCCATCATAAAATTATATCCCCAAAATCCAGAATTTAATTGAAAATTTACCTACTAATATATACCTTCAGGCCTTCAGCAATAACAGTCACTTAAATTAACGTAATAGATACAGTTTTCAAGCAAAATATGAACTTTTAAGACATATTTTTGGTTGAAATCATACTCTGAACTTATTATATTCCTCCTTCACTTTCAACTGCACATCTTTTCTAGTTGCCCGAACATTAATAGGCCCCAAAAACATCCTCAAAAAGCTTCCTGCATATATAAAAAAAACTCATTCATTCTCACGTCTATATCAAATCCCGCAGACAAGAACTAAAGAAAATTAAAAACAAAACACACAACACACACACACACACCATGAGATTTGCTCGGAAGAAATGCCGCTGCATCTCCTTCACTCAAAATGTATTTCGCTTTAATCAGCTCCACATCCAACTAAAAACCAAACACAAGATCAGAAATAAACACACACTGCACATGCATGTATAATATTACTCTACTATTTACTTTATCGTCGTGTTTGTAGTTCCAGAGGGACTGGATGTGGGAGTCGAGCGAGGCAACACGCTGACGGAGCTCATCTTCTTCGTGGGAAGTGCGTGAGATTAACGCCGCCGCCGTGTCCTGCAATTCCCTGGCTTTCTCCACCAGTCTCGAAATATCGTCTCCGTCAACTCGATCATCCGGCGAATCTCCCATGGATGCAACAGTAGACGCGAAAATGATAGGAACTTGATTAGATTTAGACGCTACAACAAGAATTTAATGACTGTTTTTGCATAAGAAGGGGTTGAGTAAAATTGGAATCAGAGAAGAGAATCTAGAAAGAGATGAATGGTGTTGAATTCTTTATGCTTAATTTTTAAGAGCAATTTGCACAATTGGTCTCCAATCTATTGTTGGAGTAGCAAACTGGTCCTTAATTTTTACAAAGAATATTCTATCATCGTTACACGATGAGTTTGGGTGACAACATAATTTACTTCAAAAATCTAAAATAATCACAAATCAAGGAGCAAAACGAAATCTTACAAAGTTAGACGAGATCGAACAATTTTTACTTGTTTTTAAACATTGAGGACTAACTTACTATTAAAGGAATAGTTTGAAGGCCAGTAGTGCAATGTTGGCAAGTCATTTCTCTCTTTCTATCTGCCAATTTCATAATAGTTACTAGTTAGGTTTGTAATCAACTATACAAAGAGCATGTATGACTAAAAAATTGTATTTATAAGTGGATTTATAGGTAAGTAATTGAATATTAAAAATAAAATAAAATTTGAGAATACTTCAATTGGGGTCCTTGTATCATGTAAAATCTCCAAATAGATCCTAAACCTTCTACCTGTAACAAATGGATTCATAACCTTTCATTTTCTAGCTGTATTTTCTGAATGCAGTCAGCTGATGTATAAATCGTTCAGTAACAATGTAATGGTGAGTGCAAGGGAAAAAAATGAAAATGACAAGTAAACATAATTGAATTTTGCCCAACCAACAATATTAATTGGTCAGTGGTCCATGCGGTTCACATCTTTTGAAAACTAGCATGCACCGTGTTTTCTTATTGGCCAGTTTGAATCGATCCACCTATTTTGACACATCTATATATGATGAAGAAGTCGACCTTCCATCCTTGTATCAAAGTTTATTGCAAAAGATTTTCGAGGACGACTAGTCTAGTTGCAAAATTTGTTTTTTCTAAAAGCTTTGGGTAGCATTTAGGGCGTGTTCGGTAGAGATTAAAATCGGATTAAAATTGAAAAACTAGTCGTTATTGTTGACTTTTATTAACTTCTTGATTCAGAATAAGAAATTTTGCTTCTATTGTTAAACAAAAAAACATGTATGAATTTTGCCCACACAATTTGTGGGCTCAAAGCTCATAAGAAAGCCCCTTATTTGGCACATTGACTTGTTTGTTGGCAATATGATTATGCTGGTTCAAATTCATGTTGATATAATAGTTTGCCAATCTACCATGAGATATTATAATCTCCACGAATTGTCAAAATCTCACAAGTGAATCGAAAGTTGGATCTATATTGAGTCTCACCCGAACTGTTCCATCTATCCTCCTGATGAGAGGTTTGTTTCAAACCTCGCTTTGAATCTGAGTCAAATAGCAATATTCAGGGGCGGACCGAGATCATTTTTCTCGTGGGGGTCAAAAATGAGAATTCAAAAATGTTTAGGTAAAAAAAAAAAAAACTCCAGGAGAAACTAAAAAATAAATAAATAATTGTGGGGTCATTTGACCCCATGTGGGTCCGCCCCTGGCAATATTGGCAAATAGCCTTTGAAGCCATTGCTTGTTATTAGAATTAATGGTCCATCAATGTAAAGAAGAGGATTGAATCAAGATAGAAACTTGTAATATAGAGGCACTAATTGACAAATCCTTAAAACTATTAAATGTGATGCATAGGCGCAAGTCAATGATTTGCATTTGGAATGAACTTTTATTTTAAAAATGATGTATTTTTTTCAAAATCAACATTTTAGCCTTTTGGTATACAATTACTATAATGTATATTGATTATAATGATATCCCTTTTGTATTGTTATTTTCATTAGAAATACTGTAAAAATTACTTTTATTACAATTTGTAATAATATAAAATATTTTTCTAAAACAATTTATTCACGTGCTGTGGTTATTTTGAAATAAAAATAAATAAATTTTCTATTAAATTTGAAAACAAAATCATAGTCCATACAATAGAAAAAATATTCAAATGGATTTAAATTACCTTTAATGCACGGACTTGCAACAATTTGGTTTGTCAACTATTTTTTAAATATTCAAAAATCTACTAGAAAAAATAAATTAATTTAATTAATTAAGATTTAATTTGATATTTTAATTATAGATAGTTGAAGAAATTAAAACTTCTGATTGTCTGAGTATAAGAAGTTGAGCTCCAAAATCAATCACAAGCGGGGCCTAAATTAGCAAAAGAGAACATGAAAATTTTATTTTAAAAATTATAAATTTAGATTTCGGTGTAAAGGTAAGTAAAAAGTAGAATTGACTAATTACGATTAGTTATATAGGCGAGTTTACGAGACATCGTAACAATAGTTTTGTTTTATTTTCCTAAAATGTGTCGATATTTATTATGCATTTGAGGTATCAAAATGTGTTAGACCATCCACGTATAGAGCCTTGCACGTGAAAGCACGGCCTGGCCTCTAACTTTCCGTGGCGTGGGTCGGCCGGTACACTCGAACTCATATTTTCCGAACTTTGTGCTAGAATCAAAAGTAATTCTCTTTTATTCCATAAATGTTTAGTATCATTCAGGTCAACAATAAATAGAAAGAAGAGAGAACTTCAACTAGAAATGCCTTCAATGATACTCAATTCTGATGTGTTTCATGCAACCATTTCCTTGGATTCTTCCACGGTTGACACCACAGGTTTTTCTCCGGGTTTAGCACTAAACATGGCCCTTTCTCCCCTATGTACCACACACAATTAAGACCGCATCTGTCGGTTTCCATTTTGTGATCGTAAACAGCATAGTTTCCTGAACCGAATTGAGTGGTGAAAGTGCAGAAAAACTTGGTATTACCCAAAATGCTGGGCACAAAACTGAATTCAAAAGAGAGGCCATAGGCCAGATTGCGGATTCCAAGATCATTATCTCCAGAATAACAATGAATCGTAAGAGTACCTTTCTCCACGTCACCTATAATAGTCACGTGCGACTCTGGGTACGCTTCTAATAGGGTGACGAAGAGTAAGTTCATTGACAGCATAACAAGTTTAATATCGAATGAACTCATCATTTTTTCCCCTATTTCTTGTTGATTTACAATGAATTTGATGAGGCACGACCCTCTTGCTCTTGCAGTTTATAGGGGACACGGTTGTGGGTGGGGACAGGGACAGGGAGGTGTCACTCATCAAACTTATTACTGCATTTACCATTTTAATAACAGCATGACAAACTTAAGCTGGCAAATAGCAAATGATAAAAATAAGTCTTTTGTGTGCACATATGATAATCTGTAATCAAAATCTAGATTACTTGAAGTCATAGTCTAAACAGGGCTTATATTTCTGATAATCTTTAATCAAATTCTAGATGACTTGAAGCTATAGCCTAAGCAGTGCTTATGATTCTGATTGTCTCTAATCAAATTCTAGATTACTTGAAGCCATAGCCTAAACAGTGCTTATGATTCTGATAGTCTGCAATCAACTTCTAGATTACTTGAAGCCATAGCCTAAATAATGCTTATGATTCAGATAATCTGCAATCAAATTCTACATTACTTGAAGCCATAGCCTAAATAGTGCTTATGATCCTGATAATCTCTAATCAGAATTCTAGATTACCTGAAGCTTGTTCGTGTAATTCCGCAAGTATACGGATCACGACAAGTAATAAAGTGGATGTTTGAGTCCGAATATCGTTCTCACGGAGACTGATATTTACTATAAATTTTTATTCCAATTCCAGCTTCCATCTAAATTGATGTGGTAAAAACTTAACAAATCAAGTATTTATGTTTTAACTAATTTATACTAACCTAAACAGAATTAACCTAACTAACCTAATTTGTGGAGAACTATTAAGTGGTTAAGAATTCTGATTTCACCTAGGTTATTTAATATTCAACCATCGAAATTCATTCAGCTCCTTTTCCATATGTATTAACAATTGAATTAACCAATTTTATGTAGGAGTCACTCTCGAGTAAAACTAACTCTTTTCACATGCTCGAATTTATTATATCTCTGTGTAAATTCATACACATGTAAAAGCATTCAATTTTAGGAATTCAATAATGATTGAATAACCTATAAAAGTATCTCTCAATCTCTTATAATACATATGTCATTTATTGCACGAGTTAGAATCATACATTACCTCCCGGTATCCGTACTATCCCTAAATCAATCAATTGGTGATCAAACAATTGACGCATTAAACACATTAAATAATTAACACATAATCAAGTTGCATGAAATTTTTTGAATTAATAAATATTAAACCTAAGCTACATTATTCATCCTAACAGCCAATTATTTAGCGAATCATAATTAAGAAAATAATTAATAAAAAGATGAAAAATATCACTGGTTCAATAAAAGAATAAAGAAAAGAATTTTAGCGATTGGTCGATTGCTGTTCCTTGGAATCCAATTCCCAACGATGGATCGTCAATCTCCTCTTCCAAGCCATTATATCTCCCGGTCAATTGTGTTTTCAACCTTCAAATCCCAAATTTAGACACAAATCATCTTCAACCTTCAAATCTCAAATTTAGATACAAATCTTGAGGATTCAATGTATTTGGATGTGTAAATTGTAATTATACCTCAAGATTGTAAATCTAGCCTCCTCCAATTATGGAATAAAAGATTCTTATTTATAGACCTAAATTAGGTCTAAATTAGAGTTTCAAAAGGATTGGGAACCATAATTTAAGTCCAAGAAGGATATCTCAAATTGCTGGAATTAAACTTTCGTTCTGTGATTGGGTCTTTTGTTTCCTTTTTTTAATTCAGATTGAGTCCTTAAATTTTGCAACTAAGGTCTTAAGCTTTCAAACGTTACTTCTTGGTCCAGAACTTTCAAAATATGCCCAATTTTACTCATTTTTGATCAATTATTGCCTCTTAATATCCGTTCTCGTCCAATCTCGGGTTTCTCCTAAAATAATAAAAAAAAAACACGCAAAAGTTAATTATCTAGGTCATAATTTTTTTTCTCAAAAGTCATGTTTTAACGGCCAAGATAAGATTCTAATAATTTCTAATCAAATTCTTGATTACGGACTATATTCTTGCTTCACTCTGTTTCATCAAATTATTTAATTCAATCTTTCCTATTAGCAATTCAATGACAATAAAAAGGCTACCTCAGATAAGAGTACTTACCAAAGTCATTAAGCGAATTTCAGTTTGCAACTTGCAAGTGCTGATTCACTACTTCAATTCTACAATTGAAAACAACGAACTTTGTTTTGTTTGAAGTGGCGATTGAACTTCGCTTTTTGTTAAAGTTTGATATTCCGCAAGGTTTTATAGTAAATGAGATCTTCTACATGTTCCATACTGTTAAAAAACTAATAGATATCGAATGACTTAACTAACACAAAACTTATATTTTACTCGCTACTTCGAAAACCAAATAAAGTTGGTTGACTTCACTGTAAGCCGAGTGACTAACAATGTGTTAGTAACCCAATTTCTACGATTCAATCTCACGAGGACTCTTGAATATTGCCACCATCTGAGACATACGTTACAAAATGACTACGAAAGAACAATCGAAAATACATACCTTTATAGATACATAAACAAATAAAAAGGTACAATGGATCACTATGAATATGAAAATGAAGATTTTGGTCTTGGATCATCAAGCATTGTTTAGTGTTCGTCTTGATAGATGATACCTTCATTTTCACACATTTGAGAACACTATACGATTCGGGATATACATGAACCAGATTTTGAGGTTCATTTGGAACTTAAACCATAGAAATCAAAAGTTGCATTTCCTGTCCAGATGCATAACAGAAAATCTCATGGACCGCGCCATGACAGTCGGTAAATACTCTGTCGCTAATCCCAATGAGGGTTATCCCATTCCTGACACCTACAAGATCACTGCTCATGCAAGCCATTTACACAATTTGACTTCATATTTTTCTAAGCTATTTAGTAAATTAATATAGGTTACATTGTATTTTGAGCAAGACTTGATTTGTTACTGAAACATAGGTTATCACCATGCGGATTGTTTGGCTTCTGGGACTTCGCCGTTCACTGTGAATGAGGGGTGATTACATGGCTTGTTTCTAGGTACAAGATCGTTGGCCTGCGCTTACGGTGGCAATCGAGTCCGAGAGGAAATATGGTGATGCTGCTAAAGATTGGTCAAAGGTCGCCAAGAAAGGACATATCGAAGTAAGAATTCAATTCTTTAAAATGGCAAGATGTGACCAGAGATTCAAAAATAGTTGTTACAATTTACCCTTTTGCAAATCGAGTGACATATACGACACCACTCTTCTACTGAAAATAGCCCTCTTTACGTATCATGTACCTTGCCTGCTTTGGTAGCAAGTGCTCTGGTAGAAGTTGGTCAATGAAACAATTTTGGGGTTGTTTGACAAAGCTTTTGTTGGAATATTCCATCTCAACAAATCAGTCCAGCACATCCATCTCAACAGATCACCTTCAACACAGCAGATCACACGTGCATCAGCATGCTTTAGCTCACGTCAGCTCTTCTTCCAGATCCTTCTAAGCTCACGTCCAGCACATGTTCTTCTCCAGCTCACCAGCACATGCAACTTCTTCTAGATTCTTATATAGTTAGTTTGTTAGATAGTTTAGTCTATAAATAGAGCATTACATTCACCTTGACATTTGAGCTTTTGATGAATAATAAGTGTTCTACATATCCTATCATCAAGTTCCTTCAATATGAATTTCGTATTGAATTCTATCTTTTCATTTTCTTTCTACTGGTTTCAATTTCTAAGAGCTTTTGATAACATTTTAGCAAATTTTGATAAAAATTGATGAAACGTCCCAAAATAAAAGTTAAAAGTTATGGGTTCCAAAAAATATGATATTAAAATTAAATATTGACTTTAACCTACATTTGAACTCATGTTTTTCGAACTTTGTGCTAGAGACAAAAGTAATTCTCTTTTATTCCATAAATATTTACTATTATTCAGGCCAAAAACAATTAGAAGAAGAAAGCACTTGAACTGGTAATGCCTTCAACGATATGTTGTATTTAGCTACTCAATTCTTATGTGTTTTCTGCAACCGTTTGCTTGCATTCTTCCACGGTTGACACCACAGGTCGAGCGAGGGGTTTAGCTCTAAACATGGCCCGTTCTCCGTTATGTACCACACACATTTAAGACCGCATCTTTCAGATTCCATTCGGGGATCGTAAACAGCATAGTTTCCTGAACCAAATTGAGTGGTGAAGTCACAGTAAAACTTGGTATTACGCCAAAAGCTTGGCACGAAATTGATATAAAAAGGCTGGTCGTAGGCCAGATAGTGGATTCCGAGATCATTGTCTTTGGAATAACAATGAATTTTAAGAGTGCCTTTCTCCACACTACTTATAATAGTCACATGTGCCTTTGCTTCCGATAGGGTGATGAAGAGCAAGTTTAGTGACAGTATAACAAGTTTAATATCAAATGAACTCATCTTTCTTCCCCAACCTCTTGATGATTTGCAATGAATTTGATGAGGCACGGCCCTCTTGCTCTTTCAATTTATAGTGGACGCGATTGTTGGCGAGGGAAGGGGTGGGGCGATGGTAGGTGTCACTCATCAAACTTCTCGCTGTAATGACCATTTTGACTATAGGATTGCACAAATTAAACATGGCAAATAGCATTCAAAGGCATTTATGAGAATAGATTTTTTGTCATGATTCGGATAATCTCTAATCAATTCCAGATATCGAACTTTATCCTTTCTTCACTAAGTGCAATCAAAGCATTTAGTTCAACCTTCCTGTTGACAATTCAATGATAATTAATAAAAAGACTACCTCAGATAAGGGTTCTTACCAAAACCATCAACCAAATTTCAATTTGCAACTTGCTAGTGCTGATTCACTACTTCAATTCTACAATTGAAAGCATCAAAGTTTATTTTGTTTTGAAGTGGCGATTGAACTTTGCATTTTTGTTTAAGTTTCATCACTCAATTATAATCCGCAAGTTTTTATAGTATATGAGATCTTCTACACGATCTATACCATAAAAATACTAATAGATATTGAGTTTGCTCACTACTTCGAAATCAAATAAAGTTGGTAGACTAACATAATATTTCGTTGTAAGTCGAGTGACTAACAATATACTTCACCGCAATTTCTATGATCCAGATTCACAACTAGGACTCTTGAAATTGTAGAATATTATGGAACTATAGGAAATATAGGTGCGTTGTGGAGATAAAAATTCAAAAACTTTTGAAAATAATCTATGAAGGAATATTGAAAGGTTATAAATTTGATCTGGTTGATGACCAGACCCGAATAATGTTGCGTGGCTTTTTTATGGGAGCTTGGAGAAGGGAAGGAGAGGGAGGGAGGGGGTAGAGGTGAGGGTTTTGCTGGGTGGCTTGTAAATTTTTCTAATTTTATTAGTTTATTATTAATATTTAAAAAATACGAAGACTTCTGTGAGTTATTCACATCTTAACACTTGAGTGAATTCAAGTTCTAAACTTTCAAATAGTCACTTGTCTGTTGAATGTTTAAATAATTTTATATTACTTTCCACTAAAATAATTTATAGAAAGAAATATAAAATAATTTATAGTTTCGATTAAATCCAAAGATTTCTCTTTTACTTGAGGCCCTGTGAAAGTGTTCAAATTTTAATAAAGTTGAAACAAAATTCTCACGAACACCGAAAACAAATGAAAAAGTTAAAGAAACTCAAAAATAGAGAAATAAAAAATAATGAAAAAATATAACTCCTTATGTTGGTTGAAAAAGATGACAAGTCCATCGTTTATTAGGAACAATAAAATTTAAGTGAGCTCTATCAAGTCACAAAGAACAACAGAGTTTAGGAGGTTAGTAATTCCTAATCTTTCTTTACGTGAACGAAAATTCTTATGAGAGTGGCATATGCCTTGCACATGAACTCGAGGAATTATACTTTTATTAACCTACCTCTATTTCCATCAAAACCAGCTAAAAACCATGCTTTTGTTGGAAAACACTATGCTTTTGTTTTATACTCTAATTAGCCACAATTTATTATATCGTGCATTGAACAATGATATACACTTATCTAGGTCATTAAATTAGAGTATTTGTTAGTGATTTGAATGAATTATAACTTATTTTGTGTTAATTATATTTGTTAGGTGAACTCAATGCAAATTGGTTGATTTGGAAGAAATGAACGAAAACCGTGGGAAAACGAAGGAAAATCAAAGTTTGGGATCCAAAGTGTAAACATACAATAGTTGATTCAGACCACACAATGATGATTGAAGATCATATAGGATCAATTGGATGCAATTGGAAGTCAAATGAGTGAAATATAGTGGAAGTATTTTCACAAATCAAATTTTAGCTAAAAAAATTATGCTCCAGATTTTTAGCCTCAATTTGAGACCCATTTTTCGGATAGCAAATGTTCGAATTGGAAAAATTGTATTTTTAGAAAAATTGTAGCCATTTGATTTCCAACTCATTTTGAATCACCTCAATCGGATATTTGTAGAGAAAATTTTGACCAAATTACTGAAAGATGCTCAGGAACGAACCAAAGCGAACCTGACCGCGGGGGCAATTCATAGTGCGCAGTACCCTATTTTCACCAACCCGAGAGCCATTTGGCTCTACTGCGCATGCGGTAGTTATGCCAATGCACACGCGCGGGCCATTTTCGCAGATGAATCAACAATTTTTTTCACGATTCATACTCTTTTGGAACCCAAATTAGACGCGATTTTAACCTATTTTTTGACTCTTATAAATAGATACGAGGCTAAACATATCAAAAACCTCTCTTGTCTCTTCATACACAATAGTATAATCAAATTCATCAAGAACAATGGGTCTTACTATATTTTGAGAGATGAGATCAGGCTCTAGTAAGAAATTGAAGGTCAATTACATCAAGATTTTGAAAAATTCAACTTTGGACTTGAAGATCAACATCTATTGAATTATTTCATGATTTATGTGATATTTTTCTATTATTCTTGTAATTTATATATTAACATTCTAGGTTAGATCCATTTTTGTATTGGATGAATATGAATCCTATTTGTTATTTGTTTTAATTCAAAACTAGTAATTTAATTTATTTCTTGCGTTTCTTGATTAATTTTGCATACATATTGCATAATTTAATTGAGTGACCACCAATTAGATAATTAGTTGCTCGTTGTAGTATTGGGAGACTCACAGTACGTTTAGAACGCGACAAAATTAACATGTGTGCAATAAATGTCATGAATTTATCACGTGTGCAATCATATAGACAATCTAAACTTTAATACATTCTAATTATTCGAATTCGGGTTAAGAATAGATTCGGTTGTGGTTATGATATATTTAATTTGTCTTGAAAAAGAAAATTAAATATCATAATTTTATCGATTGTTAAGAACGCATTAATGGAACTAAATTACAAATCAAGACTTGAAATATATAGTAATAGGAGGATTTGAAATCCAATAAAATCATCCATAATTTTATACAAAACACGTTTGACCTCTTTCTTAGATAATTTAACATAAAATCAAATCAAAATCTCAATTTTCTTTACACAATTCGAATTCCGTACATAACTAATAAATTTGAATTGAATTTATTCCCTATGAGACGATAACTCTTAACTCATCAATTCTATTGCTTGCGAGTTTCGCACGAACAAACAACAAACTAAATCAATGAAGCTTACGTTGTATTTTTCTGATTAAACCTAGATCTAAGGGGAGATTGCACTAAGTTGACATCTAAAATTTTGTCCTAATGAATTATACTCTATAATTCATTGGTGGAACCCTAAACGCAACGTATTGCATCGGATCTCAGTTGTAATCTAGAACAAGTTAAAACATACACTGAAAAGCCTTTTGCTGCTTCTCAAAATATATATTGTTAGATGCTCGAATTCTTCAAAAATCTAAAAAAATTATCAAGCACCTAAAACAACTTATGATTGTCTGAGAATAAGAAGATTGGCTCCAAAATCAATCCCAAATGGAGCCGATATTAGCAAAAGAGAACGCGAAAAATTTATTTAAAGAAAATATAAATTTAGACTTGGGAGTAAAGGCAAATAAAATAGAAATGACCTGTTACGATTAGTTATCTAGATAAGTTTACAAGACCGCGTAGCAGTAGTTTTGTTTTACCCCTAAAATGTGTCATTATACGTTGTGCAGTTCATGTATCTAAATGTGTTAGATCATTCAGATAGAGTAATGTTATTCAATACCATTGGTGTTAAGCACTGTTTATGTGGTAATTACATAAAATTAAATTATTGATTTACCTAAATGCAATGTCGCGTGATCATTCAATTAAACATATCAGGTGTGACCAACTAAACCGATACTCTAGCACCGCTGGTGCTAGATAACATTATTCATTCACGTATACATAGCCTTGCATGTGAAAGCATAGCCTGGCCTCTAACTGTGTATTGGGCCGACCGGCCTTTACGCTCGAACTCATATATTTTGAACTTTGTGCTAGAGTCAAAAGTAATTCTTTTTATTCTATAAATGTTTACTATTATTCAGGCCAACAACAGTTAGAAGAAGAAGAAAGCACTTAAGCTGGAAATGCCTTCATTGATATGTTGTATTTAGCTACTCAATTTTGATGTGCTTCGTGCAACCATTTCCTTGGATTCTTCCACGGTTGGCACCACAGGTTGTGCTCCGGGTTTAGCACTAAACATGGCCCGTTCTCCTTTATGTACCACACACAGTTCAAACCGCATCTTTGAGATTCCATTAGATTATCGTAAACAGCATAGTTTCCTGAACCGAATTGAGTGTTGAAGTCACAGACAAACTTGGTACTACCCCAAATGTTCGGCGCAAACCTGAATTGAAAAGACTGGTTGTAGGCGAGATCACGGAATCCGAAATCATTGTCTCCGGAGTAACAATGAATCGTAAGAGTTCCTCTCTCCACGTTACCTATAATAGTCACATGTGCCTTTGGGCGCGCTTCCAATAGGGTGACGAAGAGCAAGTTCAGAGACAGTATAACAAGTTTAATATCGAATGAACTCATCTTTATTTTTCCCGACCTCTTGTTGATTTGCTATGAATTTGACGAGTTACAGCCCTCATGCTCTTGAAATTTATAGGGGACGCAGATGTAGGTTGGGGAGGAGAGTGGAGCAGGAGGAGGTGTCACTCATCAAACTTCTCACTGCACTTGTCACTTTTGTCCTTTTGGAAGATACAGGAGCAAAACAATCTAAACTACAGTAGGCAAATAGCATTCAAAAGCATTTATAAAAATATGTCTTTTGTGTGCGCAGATGATAGTCTCTAGTCAAAATCTAGATCACTTGAAGCCATAGCCTAAACATTGGTTATGATTCTGATAATCTGAAATCAAATTCTAGATTACTTCCTCAGCAGTGCTTATGATTCTGATAATCTGTAATCAAAATTCTAGATTACTTGAATCCAAAACCTAAACAGTGCTTATGATTCTGATAATCTCTAATCAAGTTCTAGATTATGAACTTCATTCTTGCTTCACTCAGTTTCATCAAAGAATTTAGTTCAGTCTTTGCTGTGGGAAATTCAATGACAATTAATAAAAAGGCAACCTCGGATAAGAGTTCTTACCAAAGCCATTAAGCGAATTTCAGTTTGCAACTTGCAAGTGCTGACTAACTACTTCAATTGTACAATTAAGACCATTGAACATTATTGCCACAAGTTTTTACAGTAGATGAGATCTTCCGCACAATCCATCCCGTTAAAAAATATCCTAATAGATTCTGAGCGACTTAACTAACACAAAACATAAATTTTTACTCACTACTTCGAAACCCAAATAAATTTGGTTGATTAACATAAATGATAAGTGTATTTTATACACTTATTTGGACCTAAAAATATAAACATTTAATAGTTTTTTGAGCAATTATAGTCTAATTTATTGTATACTTTGTTTATTAGATAAAATCCGATGATTGAAAGTGGAATTGAAAGAAGAAGCGAAAAATGTCAAAAAACGGCTAAGTCCAATGTTTGATGACCAAATTGCAAATATGCAATAGTTGATTTGGACCACAAGACGATACTTAAAAGATTGCTAGGAGACAATTAGATGGAAATTAGAAGTCAAAAATGAATGGAATATTATCAAAATATTATTAGAAATCAATTTTTAATCGCACAAGTTATATTCAAGATTTTTAGTCAAAGATTGACATCCATTTTTGGAATAGTAAACGTCCATATTGGAAAAATTCTACATCTAGAAAAGTTGTATATCTTCGAACTAGATTTTCAATGCACTTTTAATCGCCTCAATCATATATTGGGAGAGAAAGTTATAGCTAAAATATTGACTACTATACAAAGACAAAAATATGCGCTCACAAAGGCAATTTTCCTTATTCAATTTGAATTTTTTAAAAAATCAATTTGGACATAATTTTCAACCAATTTTTGAATTCTACAAATACCTAACAACAGAATACATTAGTGACACCTCTCCTACATCATCCATACATATTACATTACTTTGCATGATTTCTATAGCTATTTTAGCGTTTTTAATACGTGTTTTCATATTCGCATTTTTCATAGAGATATATATGAAGGTCACATGAAGAAATATATTTAATTGACATCGAGAGATGTTTTTAATTAACTTAGAAACATTGATCAATATGAATAAATAAAAACTCAGGTGCTTAAAGTTTGG
>CAIGRT010061352.1:0-10242 GCA_903798405.1 Fraxinus platypoda | reverse complement strand
AAAAAAAAAAAAAAATTTACAATTGCTCTGATTTCATTACCATTCTTACCAGGCTTCTACTGTCGAGAAGATTACGAAGATTTTACGACTTGAAATCACCCAATTGAGGACATCTTTGGAAGAATCGAGGTATTCCATTTGCGATGCACACTTTCTTTGATTGCACTAAACCATTATTTGAAAATTTTTGATCTAGTCGTGCTGATTTCCTAGATTTCATTGTGAACAAGAATCAGTACGTCTCATTGAAAACATCTAACTAATACATATATGAAAGAAGAATAATGTTATTCATAGTNTGAAAACATCTAACTAATACATATATGAAAGAAGAATAATGTTATTCATAGTCAACGATTGTAGTAGTTATCTTATGTGGCAGTTTATTATTTGAAGGATTAGTTTCTTGTAATTCTGTTACCTCAAATAACAAGCTAATGCCTTAAATAACAAGTTACCACATAGTATGACTACTGCAGTCGCTGACTATGAATAACATTATTCTATATGAAATTTCAAGTATACTACCAAGTAAAAATTTACCTCAGGGACTTACTCTCCCAAAACCCGATCAACAGGTAACAAAATCGAACACTAGTTTAGGCACTTAACAGTCTATTTTGTCGATAGATTAGCTGCCATACACTTGGTTATCTGTTCGTGATACTACCAGGTCAGATGCCTTGTGCCTACAGAGTATTGCAGACAAGCAAGCTAAAAAATTAGCAGAAATCGCGCTACGCATTGAAAAGTTGGAGAACAGAGATATGTTGTTAACCCAAAATGTTAGTTTTTCATTATGAAGGACCAAATTGTTTTTCTTTTTTTCTTCTGATCTCATTGTATCATATTTGACTTCATCATATTCCGTTATTATATGCAAGGTCGAAGCACTATTAGCAGAAATCAAGGAAACTGAAGAAGAGATCGTACGATGGAGGGAAGCATGTGAATTGGAAGTAAAAGCTGGAAATAAAATAGTTGAAGAGCATGACAAACTGGTAATGTGTACAAGACAAAACTTCATTTACCAAATCAATTTTGTCTTCTATAATCCACTTTTACGCGCTGTCAGATACACTTTTTCATCGAACTAAACTCAAAAGTTTGCTCTGTACCTTGATAAACTTTAAATCTTGTCTTCAACATCCATCCTTATCACCTATTAGGTTAACATTCTGAAGAAAGAAATAGGAAAAACAAAAGCTGCTTTAGACACATCAAACTGGAAGATAAAGCTGAAAGACGACCTAGTTGCTGCTGCTGTTTCTGCTCGGGAAGCAGCTGAACGATCCCTCTGGCTGGCGGACAGCAGGGCTGCTGGCGAACATCAGAGGATTGAGGAGCTAACAAGGCAATTAGAAGAGGCAGAAAAGAAGGATAACAATTGCCATAGAGTGAGGCATATTTACTGGCCATGGAAAGCTTTCAAGCTCAACCCCTACCAATAATACAGCAAATGGCATCAGAAAGGTGAGACATGCGCTACCAGAAATGCAAGCCTTTCTTTACTACCATTAATGCATGTCAAAAACTTTTTTTAGACGTACATGAAATCAATATGAATTTAATTTGCACATTTAATTTCTTCTGCCTTTTACCTTATGGTGTGTTCGGTAAAGAGATTAGACAAAATTAAAGACGAACATAAACAAATCAGCTATTTATTTGAATATGTAGAGTTGCCCTCAATATAATGGAGTAACGGTAAAAGCAAGATGTGTTTTGAATTTTCTAGAATGTGAAAGCAAGAACTCATTTCTTTAGCTGGTACCTATTTGAGCCTGATGAATGATAATTTACAATGAAATAAAGAATAGAGGAAAGAGAGAAGGACTTCAACGCAAAAACCTCAGAAATCAGCAAGCATTACAACTCTTCCTACATGTCCCATAGTAATCAGGCGAACCAATCATAAAAATAGAATTCCTTTGACACTCCCCCAAAGAAGCCCAATGAGGACAATTTTCATCTTCATCGGTGCAATCAACACCATCAGATTGCATAGAATCATTCTCCCTGCCGGTTCCTTTAAGATGGAAAGTTTTGGTGACGCACCACATTTCACCCTCCTCAACAGGGCATCTCGCATGGGAACTACTTTTGTCATGAGTTGTGTTAAGATGTAAGTTGAAGAATACAATTGCATTCCCTTTAGTAGGTTTTAGAGTGTCGCTACTCTTTGTACAGTCAGACCACATTTGTTTCTGCAGTAAGTTTGCGTATGCTTGTAAAAACAAATCATAAGATAAAGAAAGAGTCTATGTTAATAGAAGGGTTCTCTCTCACCTCTGACTCTGGAAATAATATCTGACCACCCTGAACCACATGTGAGAGATACAAAACAACTGTTGCCAACAAAGGTTCACCAAGTAGCTGTGTGGATTTGTTATCAAAATAGTTATAGTTCTGTTTCGAGCCTTCAGACCCAAAATGTAGCATGCGTAACGGTTTGCCATACTCTGCAAAGAAACGGCTAAGTGATTCTATAACAGAAAAAATGGTCAATTCCTAATGGATGACGTGTGCAATGCTGTTGATTCACCTTATCTAAAAGCTTAGGCTTTTAGAAATTAAACAAGTTTATTTATTTATATTAGATTTTTACTGCTCAACATGGCCACACACGTGGAAACTGGATACGTTTTTTCATCGAAGTCCTGACATGTGCACAGTTGCATAAATGGTGCCAGTGAGACAAGAAATCCAGGTTTTTATCTGTTTTAGTATTATGTTGAATCACCTCATCTAAAAACTTAAACTGGTAAAGACACGATACGTTTATCTATTTGATTGTAGCCTTCTACAAAAGCTAGGGTTGCCTGGCAAAGTAAAATTACCTTTAGGAAGAAAAGTCCAGGCAGAAATTCTTTCCTCAATCCTTGCAGCAATTTCGTCCTAGAAACATTCGATCATCAGTTACATTACAAGGGTAAACAAAAGTCAAAGCTCAATAAACAAGAAATTTCCATATGGATAATAGCACATTCCTCGTGTGCATCCACTTCAATAACAGCCTTCTTCGATGTATATTTCAGAAGACGAGAAATTTACCTCTGTATCTAAAGAAACATTAGAACTAGCAGACACCATATTCCTGTCAACCTTCTCGCCCTGCATAATGTTAGCTTTCTTGTCATGAACCTAAATCGAACAATCGAGTTTCAGAACAATCTATAAAGCAAAAAAAGCATGGTCAACGAAAGTATGAAAAGAGGGATATACCAGAGAAATCAGATGGTCACACTCCTCCTCTGATAGAAAGCCCCTGTATAGGAAGATCCTGTCCAAGAAGACTGCGTCAATGATACTCTCCACATGCATATAATAGCAGACGTATTATTGTCCAACTCAGGAAAAAAAATATGATTGGGCATGCAGATGCACTTAAGCATCTAAAAGCCCCAATTCTCCTAACACGGCCACACACTGACTGCCTGAACAAGAATTTAAGCATTTCAGTGAAATTGCACAACATTTACAAATTTCCAGTCTTTAGTTCGTGAGTTTTCTTCTTCAAAGACAAAAATCGTGGAAAAAAAATGGATACAGACTATAATTCTAAACAAAAATTCAAACACTTGGCTCTACTAGGAGTTCATCCACAAGACCAGTGTTTTCCAAAACCACTACGGAATTCCTTAACTAAGGGTGGTAGCAGGGGCGGACCCAAAAACTTTTTTCTAGTGCGAGCGATATTAGTTAAAGTCAAAAAATAACAACAACAGTATAACACAAATATTATACTAAAAATGAAATACCTTGTAAAATTTATATGTTGTGACAATTCCTTTGTAAAATTTAGCCTTTGCTTTATATAGCTAAAAGTTTTAATAAAAATTTAAGTCGAAGTTAATAATTAATTTGTGTCACACATTGAATGGGATACACAACTTTTATAAAAAATTTCAATTACACATTTCGGGCTTGTTTGTTAGAAATTATAATCCAATTAAAATTGAAAATATAGCCGTTATTGGGTCTCACTCATCTAATAAAAGTCAACAATAACGGCTAGTTTTTCAATTTTAATCTTTACCAAACAAGCTCTTTATCAACTTCTATCAAATTTTTTTTAAAAAAATCTTATTTTTAGCTATAACAATCATGAGCTTATTTTATATGGGCTTGTTTGAGCCCCATTTTTGTTTTTTTAAATGCATTTTGCAATAGTATTATGATGGAAAATAAGTGGTTAAAAAATAAGGAAAAAATTTGGATTTATGTGTAACATTATTTTATTGAAAAATGTGTGGTTGAAATGGGGTCAAATCATTGTTCAAGAATTCATTTTGAAGGAAAAATGGGGCTCAAACAAGGGCATAATGTTGGAATTTGCTCCAACCATCTCAAGGAGAAATAGAATTCAGAAGTAAGTTACTATCAGTATTTTAAGATATCAACAAATTTTCACTTTCTTTTTCAATGGTTTCTCATGGACATGGACATAAATCATCATCCATACCCATGTACGAAGGACATTATGCATGGAGAGAGAGAGAGAGGTCTTATATTCCCAAACAAGAAATTTTCATTCCGAATTCTAACAACTCTATGCAAGTGTTATTTTGCTCTCCCGTTAAGAATAAATCTCCATCTAATTTGCATTGTAAGCTAAAAGTAAGACCATATCAAATGATTTCAAAAATTTGGTTACAACCAGAATCCTTCAAACCCTTTCTACAGACAGACTATTTTCTTCTGAATGTAAACGGCAAGAGATTAATTAATCAAGAGACGAAACGAGTTTGATCCAACACGGAAAATTCCAACACAAGTAGCGTGAAAGCCCGATTGAAGATGAAGATGAAGATGAGATAGACGAAACTACAAATGAAGGCAAACCCATGTATGGAAACAGCCTGCATTTAGCTTAATAGTTGGTGGCTATTCTTAAATGGGGGTGGCCCAAAGTTCAGTGCATGCAGATGCCTGCATTGAGCCAATCTGCCTGCACTTAGCCTTCATTGGGTCCGCCCCTGGGTGGCTGCGCACTTCAGAATGTTGAGGGTTGTCCATCCCGGACTTCTGACACATTAGAAGAAAAGCATGTGGGAAATTTCTGTTTCATGACTTGCTCACATATTAGATTTACACTAGCCTTGTACTTTTCTCTGTCTTTGATATCCATATTATATGAAATAACAGAACACACAGAAACAACAAAAAAAATGCCCCTTCTAGATAAGCCTACAGACATTTCCATATACATTTTTGCCCATCAAATTATATTTACATTAGAGATAGCATGCAAAGCTTCTAAAACTTATTTACTATATGCTGAATTTTTTTTGAATTAAGCTTAACTGAAGTACTTTGAAGTTGAAATATAATGCAATAAAAAGAATTGATTCTTTTTGACACTCTAATGATGCTCTGAACCCAATTCTTCAAAAATTGACACACTCACCAGTCACACTCTTGCTCCTACTCTAGCTCTGTGCATGGGGTTACCTAGAGCGGGATATTAATATCTTCATAAGAATAAAATGCATATTTCCCAAAATTGTGCTCCTAGAAAACCCCTTCACGTGACACGTGGTCCAAAAAAGATATTAAATGGTCTTTGATTTATCGGATTACCTGACCTTGGTTGCCATGAGAGTTGGATGACTTTTGACGGGTCAACGGTTCTAGATTGCATCGGACGCCCCCCTTGGATTTTTATGTCTTGGTTCATTGTTTTGGTCCTTAACTCCTTCCGGCTGCTGAAACCATATAGTTGTAAAATCATAACAGCTCAAGCATTTCAAATGTTCTTTCTACTAATGAGAAGCATTATTTTTATATACAGCACTTAATGCAGATAATATATCACTTCAATTCGCAACTTGATACGGAAAATATAGCTTATAGTCAATTGACACGTTTTATCAATTAAACGAACTAAATAAACCCACATTTATCAAAAAATAAATTGTTAAAATTCAGAAATACAGAAACGAGAAAAACTACTTTAATAAGATATGTTGAGAAGCTGAAAATCTACCAAAATGTTAATACAATAAATTTCATCAAAAAGTCAAATGTATATGATTGGCCTACGATAAAGCTGGAAAAACATTCAACATAATGGCAACACCACGTAGCGCTGCAATATGGATAATTTATGTATCACTACTACCACTCTATATAAATCAAGGGCCCCAATATACATGTCATCTCTATCACCAATATGACGAACAAGTCAATTACAGACAATACCTCTATATTTCGATTCCATAACAATATAGCAGTCTATCTGTCACGTGATATGCTATATCAATCTCCATATACATGATGAATTTTTTATGCAATATAGTTCAGCTACCCTAAAGCCTAAGTCATAAGGCTGCCTTCTATACTTCTTTATAGCCAGATCATACTTTTGATCTATTCCCATAATTCAATTTCCAAGCGAAAAAAATAAAAAATCCAATCCGTTTAACAGAGACGTAATTCTTGCTTGTTATCCACACATGTTCAAGACAAATGAACAACAACATATCTGGACCCTTTCTAATAGCCACATTAGAGAACAAATTCCCTTAAAAATATGTGATACTTTTGCCATTTAAATAAGAACTATTATATATTTTACATTTCCGAACGCAATTATGAAGTCATGATTTAAAAACATACACATCGCTTAATACATCTTTATGTAGCCACGTTTTCAGACAAGGAAGCGCTAGTTACACTAGATCTAGAAATATGATAACAAAATGTCAATATGAAAGCTCAAATTAAGGGGAAAAATCAAATGAGTTTTCTTACCCTTGTACTGACGAGCCACCAAAAGCAATTACAAGTAAAAATACGCAGAGAATTGAGAGATGGGCCATTAATGGCTAAATTAAGAATTATTGGAAAAGAATCCAATCCCTTCTCTTGATTTTGGCCAACTTCTAGCTGAAATCGCGCTTTCGGTTACGCCAATTCACGCCAAAATGAGAATTTTGCCAATTCCCCTAGGTTTCTTTTTTAGGTAGTATACTACTAATAATTTTTGTTTGCATAAAAATAAATCTATACAAACTAAGAGCCTGTTTTTCCCCATTTTGCCTTCATTTTTAGGAAAAAAAGAGCTGTTAGTGGGCCCCAAATGGCATGAGAGGGTTGACATTCATCTCACAATAATTTTGGCTTGTGTGGCCTACGGTCATAAAATACATTCTTATTTTTGGCCAAAATAATTACCAAACAGGGGCTAAATCGAATTTGCACTGTTCACATTTTCGTCCAAAACACACAGTTTTGGAACTTATGTGAAACGACATCGTTTCGGTCTTTCTGTTGGCATATAAATGTTAGAAAAGTGAAAACCTTAGCTCATTTTTATTTCTCTCTAACCCTGGCCATCACTCTTTTCGTTTTTCTCATTTGGTGATTTCTCTTCTATTGGATCTTCCTTAAACCATTAGAGATCGTAGTTGGAATTTGAAGTGGGTATGCCTATCGATGCTATGCACATCAAGAACATTACATAAATGAGCTTTTACCAAACGATGGTTGTCCATATATGTTATTATACTTTTATGATACTGAAAATGAGATACAAAATAGATTACAAAAATCAAACAAATTTTTCGAGTCAATCTTACGAAAATTGATACATATCTCGAGAATCAATCCATACTCGAAATTTTCCCATTCATTAAGTAATATTGATAATTTAAAAACGTACAAAATACACATCAGATGTGACCCTGGTCTTGACCAAATAGTATACAATACACCTTCTGCATTACAAATAGATGTAATTTTGATTGATGACGATCCTTCTGCAGACATTAGAATTCATGATATATCAATTTATTGTCATTCTATTGTTTCACATAGAATACATTATTATTTTGATTGTTATGATCCACTTCAGTACCCATTGCTATTTCCTTATGATGAACTGGATGGCATAAAGATATTGAAAAATTCAATAAAAAAAAGGGTTCATCAATGCCACACAGTAGACAATTCCATAGATTTCAATAACACAAATTCAGCCAATAAATTAATTGACAGAGAAAATGCAGGTTAACAATAAAAAATTGTATTATACATTTAGGCCCTGTTTGATAGGGCATTATTTTCCATGAAAAATGGAAAACAAATTCCAACTTCCACTTTTGCCTTGTTTGATACACTTTATTTTCCATGGAAAACATTTTCCACCGAAAACATTTTCCACATTTGGCTCACATGCTCACCAATTCTTTGGTTTTGTGGAAAATCAATTCCCACTATTTTGGTGGGAATTGATTTTCCATCTTTTTTTTTTAAGCAATTGAAAATTTTTTTAGATACAATATTAAAAAAAATTATTACTTTTATTGACAATTTTCATACCAAACAAAGCCAAACGAATAATATTCGGTATAGTAATTAAAAAAAATTTAATTTTTTTTTTGGCAAGTGAAACAAATTTTAGACCCAATGGTAAAGGAAATTATCATTTTAATGGATAATTTTCATGAAAAAGAAAGTCAAACGGACACCAAACTTTAACATTTTCCAGGTGGAAAATTATACCAATCAAACACAATTCTCAGTAAAACAATTTCTAGGCAATTCGATTCCCTAGAATTCATTTTCTTTCCACCAATTTTCCACATTTGCTATCAAACGGACCCTTAATTGTATTAGTTCTTATTATTTGTTGACATTTGACTTATTATGTATTTTACTTATTCGTGGCTTTGACAATGAGAAAAAGCTCACAGCTTTCATAGGGTGAGTATTACTGTTATAAACTTCAGGTAAGAAATTTATCTAATTCTATTTTACTTCATGCAGGTAGACTTTTACAACAATATGTAGTCGATATGTACATCAAAATTGAAACTAGTAGGCTAGATTATTTTCGAAAGAATAAAAAAGAAATACGTGTTTAACTTTATGGAGGAGTTGTTTATAGCATAGAAAATAGTGAAAATAGAGGCTATAAAGTTGGTCGAAAAATTATTTTGCCATCATTCTTTGTTGGTGCTCCTAGAGATATGACAAAAAGATATGTGGATGCAATGGCATTGGTGTAAAGATTTGGTAAACCAGATATCTTTTTGACTATAACATGTAATCCTAATTGATCAAAAATAAAAGAAGAGTTAAAGAACAATGTCATTAGTCAAAATAGACCAAACTTGATTTCGCGTATATTTAGAACTAAATTAGAAGAATTGAAAGTTGATATAATAAACCGTCACAATTTTGAACCAATTGTTATATATATGTATGTGTGCGTGTGTGTGTGAGAGAGAGAGAGAGATAGAATTTCAGAAAAGAGGACTCTCAAATGCTCATTTTTTTACTAATTTTTAAAACGGGTTATAAAATTACAGATGTTGATTTAATTGATTCAATTGTTTCGTGTGAAATTCCAGATAAAAATAAACACCATCATTTACATTCTGTTATAGTGAAACATGATGTATGGTCCTTGTTGTACGTTGAATCCTAATAATGTTTGTATAAAAAAAAAAAGGTGAATGTAAACATGACTATCCAAAAGAATACAACCCTAACTTCTCTTGGCAATAATAGTTACCCAAATTACAGGCGCCGTAAAAATAATCAATCAATTATAGTTAGAGGACATTTATTAGATAATAGATGGGGTGTACTTTATAATCCATATCTATCTGCTAAATATGATTGTCATATAAATGTAGAGCCCGTTTGGTACCGATTAAAATCCAATTAAAATTGAAAATATAGTCGTTATTGGGTCCTACTCGTCTAATAAAAGTCAACAATAACGGCTAATTTTTCAATTTTAATTCTATTTCTACCAAACGGGCTCGTAGAAGTTTGTTCGATTGTAAAATCAATTAAGTATTTATATAAATATGTATACAAATGATATGATAAAGTAAGTTTTTCTATAAATAACAACGAAACTGTACCTGTTGTTGATGAATCGAAAGATATCAGCCCGTAGATAGATTTCACCACCTGAAGCAATCTGAAATGTCTCCACCAATTATTTCATTACAGTTGCATTAGTTAATAATCAATCTATCACTTACAAAAATTCTGATTGTTTATCGACGGTTATTAATAGAGATCACACTAAACGAACAATGCTAACTGAATTCTTTTAGATGAATATTATAGATGAATTAGCCAAGACGTTATTATATAGAGAATTTCCTTGCTTTTTTTTGTATGGGATGCAAAAATTCGAATATGGACTCTGATGTGATCCATGGTACAAGGGCAAGTCCGGATAAGGATCCATTGATCGTTGAGGAAGGGCCTATGACT
>CAIGRT010061348.1:0-13924 GCA_903798405.1 Fraxinus platypoda | reverse complement strand
CATGTTAAGTAAATTCCCAACAACATCATCTTCAATTCAAATTACATGTTTGTAGAGTTCAGTTCGATCTAATATAGTAGCTTGACAAACATGCCATACGCGTCTAGCTTTAGAGCTTCTCACCGCCTTTTTCTCCTTAAACAATCAGGTTCCTAATGAGAAATAAGATCTATGTTCAAGAGGATTAAGGAGTAACTTTTTGTTTTTGGTTTGGTTCATCTTCACATATAAACTATGTAAGAAATAATAGCACTGTATCTGCTGCAGGAAGGGATAAAGTGCAAGTTCATCTTCCTCTCATTGAATTTATTGTTTACTTTTAAGTCCCTATTGAAACATAAAAAATTACAAAACTGTATGGAAATTTAGAGCAGTCAACAACATATTTAGCTGTCAAACAATAAAAAATAAAAAATAAAAAAATGGCAAAACATAAGTTTGGAAACATTTTCTCAAACTGATGCAGCAAAACATCTGATTTTTGCTCACATAATCCATAAAACCGGAAACTCCCATCGATTCGACATAACGCGAGTTGTAGAAGAGCAAAAGCAAATAATTGATTTAGTGAAGACTACGAACTGCCCGTACCAGAAAACAGCAGGCGTGCACTCGCATGCACCAACAACCGTGACCATTTGCAACTGAGAAGTACTCATTCCAGATATCTATCATATCATAGAAGAAATGGGTAAGTTAGTTCATGTGTAGTCGAGTCGTCCAGTCCCACAGCGAGAATAAACAATTTTATAGAAATAACGAAAAGGAAGAAAAAATATAACATCAAATTAAATTGTGATGCAGTACATTTACCAAAGTAAAAATAGACAATTTACTATGACACTGCCCAAAAAAAATCATTCACATGATGATGGAGACGAAAATGAAGTCAATTTTAAAGAAATGAAACCCAAGAGCACAGACTGCAACGATTTTCAAACTATTTGGTGAAGAACAGTAAAACAGGACATTAACTTCTGTAGCTGCCACTAAGGAAGCACTTGGAACAAAACTCAGTTATAAGAAAAAAAATAATTCTCTTGAGAGTCGGGATACTCGGACGAGCAATATATATTTTAGCATTTCCTATGTTTTTGAAAGGGCACTTTTCTGAATATAGAAGATGAGAAGAAACCATGTTAGTCAAATGCTTTCACGTTAAATCCAGTTAGAGAGCATAAATGACTTGAATAATCTTCCATATACAAAATTACCCACCATCCACCACTTGCCTCACATTTCCTGTAGTGGAACTTGTGTTTGATACCGGTACTGTGTACACTAACACCCCTAATTTTGTATTCTTATTCGTAACCATACAGCACCATTTAATATCAGGAAATGTTGCATAACAAACAAGGGTTTACTAGTGCAGAAACCATTAAAGATTCCCCATTTTTGTCCATAAAATCAAGATAAGTATATGCTTCTCATGTTTGGATGGTTATATTATCAATATATGAAATCTGAAATCTGCTTTTGCATACCTATTACATTTTGCAACATATAAGGCAATTGATTAACTTGTAACTTCCAAAAAACCAAGGCACAACAATTTTCCAGCAATCTACTACTTTGAAAATCAGGTCTGAATTATTACATTTTTCATATTTTAGAAACAAACCACATAACAATATGAAACTCAACCACATCACCAAAATTCTTTCAAGCCAAATAATTTATTTGGTTTGCTAGTGCTCTTGTACAACTCAATAGAGTTATGAACATAACTGTCATATTCATCTATTTACAAAAATTAGCACTATTTATAGCAAATGTTATAGTACTTCAAAGTTAATACACAATTATAGCAAAAGATCTAGCATTTCAATCCGCCAAAATATCGTACACGGTACACCTTATGAAAGCTATAAAATAAAAACAAAACTACATCTTTCCACAATGACCCATGAGGATAAGTTCACATGCATTTTCTCATCTCGTTTCGCATTTAAGTAGCATCTAATGATTTGAAGGGCATAGATGAGACTTGGGACTTCCCAGCTTTGGGGTTGGTACAAAGAGGAATAAGAAAACATCTCAGAGTTATCTTCTGCTTAAAGAAAGCTTAAAAGTGATCTTAATTGAAATTAGGTATGGCTCAAACATCACAGGTTATGATTTTGAGGACTTAAACTTGAAGCACCAACTATATGACAGCAATAGTCCACCATAAGCACTGACTTCTCTAATGTCAGATCTCAACATCTTCGAAGCCAGGCATTCCTTCTAAGTTTCTCACTGGTTCTCCCTAGTTCGTTTGGATACTGTACCTTCTGTATTGCCTATCTTCTCAAATTAAACTAATTTGAAGATAACTTTAGCCCCTGTTTAACAATCATTAAAAAGAGCATTCTTTTTTTTTTTTTTGGAAAATGAGTTTTGAAATAGTGATTTTTAGAGAATGTGTGATTAAAAAGTAAGTAAAAAGTTTTGGACTTACGTGCAAAATATTTTATTGAGAGAATTTGTTGTTGAAAATGAGTTTTAAGAAAAAAAGAGTTTCGTTTTGATGGTTGTCAAATAGGGTTTTAGTTTTCTTTAGGAGATAATATTTGAATTTGAAACTGAGAATTAACGAGCTCGTTATTCTAACGTCCATCCCATATTCACAACTTGATTCTTGTATTTCCTCCTGCACTGACCACCCACTTTCAACACCTCATTTTCCTAATGCACATTGTGCAACATATACACAATAAGTAAAGTACCCAATCAAAAATTTCCAACCCCAGGAGGGGGGGGACGGGGACGACAACAACAAATCACAAATATTGGGTCCACAAGAGTGTCTACATAGAATGATAGAATATATGCCACGAACAAAGGAGTTAAGACTTTCTTGGAAAAATAATCAAGAAAGACCATGGGACACCCAGTTTTGCAGAGATTCACTTACAAAGAAGAAAATAAAGCAAAACAACAATAACAACTATATAGATTACACCAAACACCTAAATTTTGACTCTATAAAGTGCACCTCACATGATAATCCTGCTTAACTTCAAATTAGATAAATAAAGATAATGTCATCAACTTACAATGTCACTATAATGACATTGAATGGCATATCCATTAGCAATGCCGTAAAAAGCACAAGAAATAGAAAAACAAGACAACTTCAAACATAAGATACAAGATCTTACCAAGTCCACCAATGCATCACTCTAGCTGCAGACCTGAAATAAATCATGGTGATGCATTAGCCCATAATTTGAAATAAGTAGCAAATTGGCACTTTTCGGCCTAACCCATACCATTCCACTTCTACTATCATCACTAGTTCATTACCTGTCATGACATATAAACTGTCACTACCGTGGCACATTCTACCACACCTAACTTTTTTACTTGAGCTGCTGGCTCAATCATAGGCATTTGTGACGCATAAAGAATGCCACAGAACACAAATTGAACATCAATATTTTACTGCAACTCAACCATATGGAAGCTATATTCTAGGGGTAACTCGTAGCATGTCCTTGAACAATGTGAACTCGTCACATTACTATAATGGGAAATAAATCAGTACCTAGAAGCTCAAAAGCTATGGATAGAAATGAAAAAGCAAACAATCCCAAAGGCCAAAAGCACATATGATAAATGTCAAAAATGGACTAACAAAAAACCTAGCAATTCCTATCAAAGTTAGGTTTCATTACCATTGCCCGTATTTAGTTCTAGTTCACTCCATCTCCTTCTCACATCTTCTCCAACGTGACTAAACCCCTTGATTGACACTAAGCTCTCCACATAGTAGTAAGCACCAAGAACTGGGAATTTAACTCGTCCAACTGTCTTGGTTTCCCTGGTTTCCATGTCATATAAGATCAGTTTTCTATGCTTTCTCTGTACAAATTTTCCATTTACACTGTTCACAAAACAATAAAAGTCAACATCTAGTTCAAATGTGAACTTCTTACTCCAATATTCCTTCCCAACACTACCGTTTTCCATTGTCCATACTTGATATATTTTCCTAGGCTCTGACGAAATACGTGCTATCAAAGCAAAAGTTTCCTTCCAATTCATACAATCAAAATCATTCTGCGGCCCCACTAAAGAATCAGGCACCGGAACCAGCTTTAGCACCTCGGTCCTCATGTCGAATGAAGCAACTAAAGATATCCTGTCACTTTCAAAACCATCCTCCGCAAACCAATAAGCAAATCCCTTCACTATCACATCACAAGAATTCTTCAGAAGGCCGAAATTCTGATCAATTTCAACCTCACTCCAAGAATCTAAATTGGCCGACCACACCTCAGACCACGTTCTTCTCAATTTCCCATCTTCATAATTAGAACCAATCTTTACGACCTTGTAATCATCAGAAATTGAATCCCAACCAAATCCTATGGAAAGACAACTTGGATCTGTATGCCTACCAAGTGGGAGTGTCTTGAACATTCTGGTGGAAGGGTTCCATATCAAGAGACTATCCGCTGAGTTCCCCAGCATACAAATCAAGCCATTGATTGAGCCCGCGTAAATTAATTCCGGGCCAAAAGTGTAGGCCCGATCAAGCCCAAGATTGAGATTTTCGTTCGGGGAAGAGGTCAGGAGATCGAGTGACATATGCTTGTTTCGCCGGCGTAGTTCGTGAACAAGAAGGGAATGCCTTGCGGGGTTGGAAATAGAGCGGTGGAGGTGCAAGGAGGCGAAGAAAGAGGACGAGATTAAGGAGCGCCATCGAGTACACACGCACTTAAATCGGAGGAGGGCTTTCACGGGGAGTCTCGAGAGGATCACCACTATTACATCTTCCGGGAGGCTAGACTTCTGCATTTTTCGATTTGCACTGTAGGGTTTTTCCTTTTTTTTTTTTTTTTGGGGAAATTAGGCAAAGTACGGTTCTCATGCAAAAAAATTTATTAATGCACGTGGCATCTTTAAATGTGGAAATTACACATTTTCCTACTTTTGGTGATCTAAATTTCAAAATCAGATTTTAAGTTTTAGTTTGTAAAAGTCAGATATTTTATATATAGATAAAATTTTTTTATATTTAATTAAATATTAATAATATTTTTATAAAAATTAATTTATATACACCCTACCCTACCCTACCCTAAATCCCTAATTTCTCACCTTCAGCATAACTCTCTCACCCCCCTATCTATCTCATAGCTGTCGGTGATGTCTTCTCCCTCCCTAATTCACAGCTCGCAAAGCTGTTGCCGACGTCGTAGCAGCGTCGTGACGTTGCCCTAATTCGCACTGCCGTCCACAGTAGCGTTGATGTGCGTCGCGACGCTTCTGTGGGTGTATCAGGAGAAGCATTCCCGAGAAGCATTCCTCAGGTAACATTGCTAATGTCTCAGTTCGATGTATCAGGAGTTTTTAGGCTATTTTTATTAGTGATTGTTGGTGTTATGTAAACGGCGGTGATGGTGATTGTGCAGATTTTGGATCTCTGTTTTGCGATGGTTGTGCAGTGATTTTATTGGTGGTGGTCGTGTTGGCAGGGGTGGTGGTTTTGTAGATCTAATATTTTGGTGGTGGTTGTTGGCTGTGGTGGTGGCGACGATATTATTGGTACTGGAGATTGTCATGGTTTTTGGTTTGCCGTCGATTGGATCTGGCGACGACGATTTTGTTAGTGATTCTGTGCAATGGCAATGTCCAGCTGTAAGGGTGGTCGTGGGTAGGATGAGATGAGATGGGGGTGGGTGTCTCTGACCAATTATTTAATTGACTGTGACCTAAAAATTATGATTGTGACCTCACTGTAATCGTTTTTTTTCAATCTGTGACCTATAAAAAAATTTAATTCGTGGCTGAGAAATCACATGTGACCATAAAATTTTTTATTTGTGACTAGAAAAGAAGTTGTGACAAACTTTGATCCATGACCAATCCAATAATTTGTGACCTATAAATTACACCCTTCTCTACTTTTGTTTGAGGTCACATATCACAATCACAGTTGTTAAGGTCACATATCACAGTCACGTGTTAATTATACGTCACAAATCAATATAAACGGATCACATGTTGTTTTGTAGAGTCACGATTCGGAGCAGTCGCCGGAGTTGGAACAATTTGTCAGAATCGGAGCAGTTGCCGGAATAAATCAACGACAGAATGGTCACCGGAATATTCACCTAAATCGGAGCAGTCACCGGAATCAGAGCAATCGCCGTAACGATTACCGGAACAATCGCCGGACGGTCGCGGCAGGGGTGGTGGGGGCGGGGTGAGTTATATATATATGTCAAATATCTGATTTTTGAAATTTAAAAGTTGTTTTCTTATTTTGAAATAGTGTATACTTAAAGTAGGATTTATGAATTTTTCCCTCTTTAAATTTTCCTCCGCACGTTTGAATACGCGATGAGTATCTACTTAATTGCTCCGATAAAATACTATGACTTTTTTAGAAAAGCGAGTATCACTTTTCAAAAGTGACAGAATGTCACTTTTTCACATTCTCCTTGAGCAAGCACCTTGTATGCATTAATCTAATTGATTCAAAGTTTTTCTTTTTCATATGTATTAACATAAAACAAAGCTTGAATTCTTATGTTCAAATTTTCAAAAAATGCACACATATGCATCAAATTAATTGTTCCAATGAGATAATATGACTTTTTTTTTTAGAAAAGTGACAGAATATCACTTTTTCATAGAAGAATGACAAAATGTCACTTTTTCACATTCTCCTTGAACAAAGACATTGCATGTATCAATCTAATTGATTCAAAATTTTCTTTTTCATATGTATTAGCATAAAATAAGACTTGAATTTGTATGTTTAAATTTCCAAAAAACGCTCACATATGCATTTAGCTTATTGCTCCAATGAGATAATGTGATTTTTTTAAAATGTCATTTTTTCACATTCTCCTTGAGAAAACACCTTACATACATCAACGCGTATGCATTTAATTAATTGCTCCAATGAGATAATGTGGCTTTTTTTAATAAAAGTGACATAATGTCTTTTTTTTTTTTCACATTCTCATTTTGTCAAATATCTTATATGCATCATTTTAATTGATTCAAATTTAATTTTTCATATGTAATGACACAGTCCATTTCTTATCAAGTTCAACAATGTTATTTTCAAACACGTTCCCAATCACAATAGGGAAATCATCAAAAAGAAATTTCATAAATGTTAATTATTTACATTCTAAGGTTTAAACTAAATCTAGTCACGAAATTCAAATAAAAGTGAGATAGACAATGCACTATGGTGATTAGAATTTTTAAGTAAGAGATTATTTAGCTGAAAATTTATAGTTACTATTGTTGCTTTCATAATCTATACAAAAATAACATTAAAAGATCTTAAAATAACAAAATTGGGGAAGTAATTGAGCAAAGAGTCCAAAAAAAATTTAAAAACCTGTAATTTTATTTGTGTATTTTCAGATTTGTGAAAGATAACTTTGAAGAATAAATGTTGAAGCAAACTCGTTCTCATTTTTGCTTGATTTGTGGAAGATTTCCTCCTTTTTCCTTTCAATTTTTCTTTTGCTTTTTCGAGATTGAAGGCTTATATTTGTGGAAGAATGAATATCCGTAGGTTTAAGCGTATACTTTACTGTGAATTTTAAGTATTTATCATTTAATCCAAGTTTATCATGTTTTTTCAAAATTACCTCCAAAATATAGGGTATTTGTGTAAGAACCCCTTTTTTCACATTAAAAATCCATTTAGCCAGTTTAACTCTCTTTTATCGAAAGTTTGTGGGCATGTTTGAGCCCATTTTTTACCAATAGGTTAATGGAGGACATGTGATTAAAAATAAAAACAAAAATTGAATTATGTGTAATATTATTTTATTAAAAAATGTGTAGTTGAAAAGAAAAGAAAAAAATGTATTTTAAAAAAATGGGGATCAAACAATGTCTTTATTTCATTTTCAACAACACGTTTACACAATAAAATATTTTACGCATAATTAAAAAAGTTTTTCTACTTTCGAACAACACATTCTACAAAAAATCATCATTCAAAGCATCATTTTTTTTTTCCAAGGATCAAATAGGGGTTTAGTATAATGTGTGATGCTTCAGGTTTGGTTTCACGTGTATATAGGATTTGCTTAAGCCCATTTACTAGGGAAAAAAAGAATTTTTAATAATAGTTTTTCGATTCACTAAAAGGTTTTGAATTTATGAGTAAAATTATTTTATTAAGAATATATTGTTAAAAATGAATTTTAAAAAAATTAAGATGCATTTAGTTTGTTATTTTCAATTTTGTAAAATATTGAAAACGTGTTTTGTCTATCTGAAAATGTAATTTCAAAAATATGGTCAAACTTGTAGTAACATAAAATCATAAAAAAGAAATATAATTATAAAAATTTCTAAACAATAAAAAATGAAAATATTTCAAACTCTTATTGATTATTTACATAAAAATTCTAAACAAATATTGAAATGAACATAAATACAAATATTTTCAGTCCATGTCATTAATTTTATTTTTATTTCCTATATTTTTAACTCCATTTATTGTTTTTTTTAATTTACTTTTGTAATGAGAAAAAAATTGTAAGATTCACCAACTTTAAACATAAAATTGTTTTATATAGCATAAAATTGTTTTATATAACATAAAATTGTTCTATTTTTACTAAAATAATTAAATTCATGGGATAAAATGTCTAAAATAATTTTTCAAAATTTCAAATCAAACGCGTTCTCTAATTTTCTACTTTGAGAAATAATTTTTGAAAATAACAAATCAAATACATTTTTAACAATCTCGGCTCGACTCGGCTCGGCTCAACTTGGGGAAAAAAACCATTTTTTCTCGAGTCGAGTCCGAGCTTCAAGTTTCGGCTCGTGACGTGGTTCAACTCAACTCGTTGACACCTCTACTCCAACAACTCGGAAACTGCTCGTGTGTAATTCGAGCATGTTTGGCTAAACCTACGTATTTACAAGTAAATTTACTCATAAGTGAACTTTTTAAACTTAGGGCACATGTTCTATTTCTCATTAAAAATGGTGCAAAATATTTTAATTCTTATTAAAATAGCGTAAATCAACTAACCCAACCCAAACCGATCTAAGCTTGATCGATTTGAGTTGGGTTGGATTTGATTGAGTTTAAATCATTAATTGGGTTGAGTTGTTGTGTTGTGCTGGTTTGATTTTAGATCAAACTGACCATGTTGAGTTAGATTTAGATTAAATAAAAAAATCCATCAATTTACCCATTATCTCCTCTGAAATTCATCAATAATCAATCATGAAGATGGGCTCGTCCAGCTTCCAATTCGATTTCTCTAAAATGATACTACGGTAAAATAAGATATTTGCATAAAACTTAGGTCAATTTGATTAATTCAGGCTTGGATGTGAACTTTTTAAACTTAGGGCACACGTTCTATTTCTCATTAAAAATGGTGCAAAATATTTTAATTCTTATTAAAATAGCGTAAATCGACTAACCCAACCCAAACCGATCTAAGCTTGATCGATTTGAGTTGGGTTGGATTTCATTGAGTTTAAATCATTAATTGGGTTGAGTTGTTGTGTTGTGCTAGTTTGATTTTAGATCAAACTGACCATGTTGAGTTAGATTTAGATTAAATAAAAAAATCGACACAATCTAACCCACGCTCAGCCTTACTCATTTGCGCCCTTTTTTCATTAATTATTTAGGGCACAATTCTTGTATATTTACTCAATTCTAAATCTCTCTCTCATAAAATTTTAAAATATTATATTTATCGTACATTCCAATATTATTTTTATTAAATATATTCATTTAAATATCATATATTCACACTTTTATATGTGTACTTTACTTTAAATTTATTCCTTTACAATTTTAATTTTTTTTAAAAAAATATTGTATTAATCACATTATATTTTAACATTATTCTTACTAAATTCATTTATTTAAACAGTATTGATCCCCATTATTTTCAAAATATATTTCTCTCTCTCTTCTTTTCAATCACACATTCTTTAATAAAATAATATTACATTCAAATTCAAAAAAATTCCTTATTTTTTAGTAACACGTTCTCCATCAATCTACTATTCCAAAATGCATTCTTCAATAAATATGGAGATCAAAACAAGCTTTGTATATCCATACAGTTCAACCAAAAATAAATTATTTAAAAAAAAAATAAAAGAACCTTAGAAAATAAGGAAAAAATAAACACAAACAAAATCCACTCGGTTCTAAACCCTTTCATTTTATTTTGAAACATAACAAAAAACAATTTTGTTTTCTGATTTTTAGTAGAGGTCAAGAAATAATTGTTCTGAATACTTTACAAAACCTTTACGAAGCCATGTATGTTGTTTCATTCATATATGGGGTTAGTTGGCATGTTGTTGTACCAGTTGGGTAAAATTATATATTTCTTTTGTATCTTATTAAAGTACATATTAATGATATTCTTTTGGAAATTGAAATAAAATAATATTCACTTCCGAAAATTTTAATATTTTCGAAAACAAATTTCTATCTTTGAGAATAATATATTTTCCTATTTTTCAAAATAAATTGTCAATAATTTTAAAATTAATTTAATTCCTGGAAATAGTTATTTTTCATTCTAGAGATAAGGAAGTCAAAAATTTCCTTATTATTTATAAATTTTCGAAATTAGATTAATTCCATATTCCAAATTTTCCTTTTTATTTATTTTTATAAAAAAATTGGTAACAATTTTGAGGATAAAACGTGGTTTTAACCTGAGGTTAAATTTCCAATGATCTCACTCTCCATTCTTCTTCCTCAATCCATTTTTTAAATCCATCAATTTACCCATTATCTCCTCTGAAATTCATCAATAATCAATCATGAAGATGGGCTCGTCGAGCTTCCAATTCGATTTCTCTAAAACGATACTACCGTAAAATAAGATATTTGCGTAAAACTTGGATCAATTTGATTAATTCAGGCTTGGAGTGAAAATTAGAAATAGGAAAATCATATTTTGAGTTTATGTTAAATTAATTAGTTAGCAAATTTATTTAGAAAAAAATAAAATAATTTGAGCTATTTAAGATTAAAAAAAAATTATTCAATTTGATTAATTCAGGCTTGGACTGAAAATTAGAAATAGGAAAATCATATTTTGAGTTTATGTTAAATTAATTAGTTAGCAAATTTATTTAGAAAAAAATAAAATAATTTGAGTTATTTAAGATTAAAAAAAAATTAAAAAGATTAAGGAGATTCGATTATTCAATTATTGGTCTAGACCCGAGAATCGAACTAAATTCGTCAGTTCTTTACTCAAATACCCGTTCATGTATTTAATTAAGGAAGAATCGTTCGATTTGATTTAGTTCGGTTCGGGTCCGATTCGATGGGAAAGTTTTGTCCAGCTCTAACTTAAGGTACAACGTGTGAATACGTTTACGTAGATGCTGTCAAAAACATTTGAAGGACAACTCGTGCATAATTTTGTGATGCAGCTATCTAGTAGTTACTAGAATGTGTTGTACACGAGTATACCAAGCGTAAATTTTTTTCTTTTTCTTTTTTTTTTTTTATGTTGACTCTAGTGATACAAATTTGTGTTATTTAGCCTTTGATTGAGTTCCATTTTTTCAAAATTCATTTTCAATCACACATTCTCCAATAAAATAATATTACACGTAAATTCAAGATTTTTTCCTTATTTTTTAATCACACATTCTTCATCAACCTATTGTTAATAACCTTATAAAATAATTAAAATAAATAATTAATGGTCTTAGAACAACTAAACTAACATTTTCTTGAAGGAATTAAAATAAGAAAATGTTTTATTACACTTAAGTTCGCCGCCTTGTCTCTCCTCGTGCCTTTTAAAAACCATGGGTTTTTAAAATTTTGTAAAGAAATTAATATTTGACAGATGTGTTAATTTGGGGGATAGTTCATCTGTAAGAAATGATTGTGCACAAATACAGCTGGGGCCATCTATCTGCATCTTTTTCCTGGGAGTATAAACGTAAAAAATTACATTGATTTACTAATAAACTGATCCTCTCAAGGTTTCAAATACTTGGGCAGCTTATGCAGTCACTCCTGCTTAAAATATTGGGCTACCATACTCTTTTGCCCGAAGGTGAAAGATTGTCAACAACTTTTGGGTATGAATCTCCAAGAAGTCAACTCACTTTCTAATCCAAGGGTAATTGTACCCTGGGAGAGACTCAAAACAGACATGAACCAAAACAAACTTAATGGAAAACTTCATATTATGTGTACTGTTTTAAGATAATATTGAATTCCAACAGAAACTCCATAATAGCAAATACTTTACAAGATGAATAAGAGCTAGAAACTAGTAGAATTGTATTCAACATGCTATCAAACCAATAGAACAAATGTGAGAGCTGCTTAGTTGTATCCTCTTAGTCCCCGGACGCTACACAATGACACTGTAAAATGGTTTCTACCACCTCTGTCTTATGCGTCCTTGCGCATTATAAGAGCTGGTCAGTCACTGACCGCCAAAGGAGAAGATACATCTTTGATACACATATCTACACAAGAAATCATTCTCGCGAAAATGGAAAATCACATGAGATACGAACCCTATTCTGTCTATCTAATCTAGAATATCCTTCCATTGTTTTCAAATGCTCATCTATTAAAAAAAGTTAATTCCACAAGAATCGCTGCAGATTAAGGCACGAACAAGAAAATTTTCCATACACATACAAATGTGAAAACAGAGGACAATGAGCCTTCCAATTTCCACGAAGGAGGTTTGAAGAAATCGAAGATAGGAGAATTGAAATCTTTTATTCAATCAAAACTCTTAAGAAATACAGAGCAAAACCGGTATATATATACCGGCTAGAAACAAACATAACGGAAAGATAAAAGTAATTTCCTATCAAGGTACCGAACTATCAAAACAGAAAAAGAAGGACAGATAGAATAATTGCAACTGAGGTCCTGAGGAATATAAAATGTAAACATTGAGTTCACAGAATTCTATATCCCCCCCTCAAGCGGGACACTGATGGAAGTCCATCAAGCCCAGCTTGGACAGTAAGAAGCGAAACCGGGGAGCAGGCAAAGACTTGGTGAAAATGTCAGCAATCTGATCAGTGGTAGACACATGACGGGGAAGAACAAAACCCAGCTTAAATTGATTACGAACAACGTGGCAATTGATGTCAAGATGCTTAGTCCGCTCATGAAAAACGGGATTGGCACAAATGTGAAGGGCTGCCTGTTTGTCGCACCAAAGGGGAATCGGAAGTGAAACGGAAATCTGGAAATCGCGTAGAATATAAGAAATCCACTGTAATTCACAGACTGTAGCACCCAAACTTCGGTATTCAGCCTCAGCTGAACTCCTGGAGACTGTAGTTTGTTTCTTGGTTTTCCAGGATATTAAGTCCCCTCCAAAAAAAACACAGTAACCAGTTAAGGAACGACGAGTGTCAGGGCAATTCGCCCAATCCGCATCACTGAAAGCCTCCAGAGCAAATGTACTAATAACAGGAAAAAATAAGCCCTTCGACAGAGTACCTTTAATGTAACGCAAAATATGTAATGCTGAATTCCAATGAGTGAGGGAAGGAGTCTACACAAACTGGCTTAACTGTTGAACACCAAAAGTAATGTCAGATCTGGTAAGAGTAAGATAAAGAAGGCGTCCAATAAGTCTTCTAAATGGCTCAGGATCTGGAAGAGGATCCTGTCAGAGGCAAAGAACTTCTGGCCTTTAGGTAATGGCGTAGAAGTGCACTTAGCACACCCAAAAGACCAGCATCAGTGATAATATCAAGGGCATACTTCCTCTGATTTAAATATGTGCCGTCAGTGGATCTAGCAATTTCAATGCCAAGAAAATATTTGGCATAATTTAAATCCTTGATAGTGAAAGCCTTGTGTAGAGATTCCTTAACACGACGGATCCCCAACTCATCAGTCCCAGTAAGAAGCAAATCATCAACATAAACAAGTAGGGCAATGAAGGAAGTG
>CAIGRT010061316.1:0-11461 GCA_903798405.1 Fraxinus platypoda | reverse complement strand
AGTGGGGACAGTACGTCGTCGATCTAATGGCCGGGACCGGGTCGTTACAAATGGTATTAGAGCCAAGTTGCCAGCCGAAAATCGGGAACTAAGTGCTATGTGGGACAAAGTGCTACGCTATAGGGCGGGAGCCACCTCTTGAACCCGTTGGAGCCACTTCTAGAATCCCAACGTCTGGCAACGGATTCTCAGATGTATCAAGCGCAACGAGGACGTCGCGAGTCTAACGGGGGGTGATTGTAATACCCAGACCTTGATTCAGTTCTCTCAGTCGGAACGATCTGCCTAGGTCATCCCATCAAAGCCAAAGGGGAAAGTCTTTAGGGTAATAACAAGATAAGCTGCAGTTAACAACTACCGTGTATTTCTTGGATAACCATATAGCATTGGCCCTATGAGCCAAATGCGTAGTATGTGATGACTTGCTTGTGCTTGATTCTTGTATGGAAAAAGATTTTCGTTAGTTTCTTGCATGGTATTCGTATGAATGTATATATTTGGTATGCAATATTGACCGAATCTTAAAGTGAACGAGATTTTAAATTATTTTCGTCTTTTTAGGTTCGGTGGGGGCTGGTAGAGATGGAGCATCCCAAATAGCAATGGCTACACATTACACCTAAAAATGAGAGCATATAAACTGAACTAGAAAATAAGTAGATATCATCAAAACAAAGTTCAAGTCCTATTAACTAATTGTACTGTTAAACAGTTAAATAAGTTGAAACCATGTAATATTCACAAAACAACCATACAAGCGAACAGGCGAAACTTGAAATCAAACTAACTAGTAAGAGACATTCTGTAAGGAGTGCAGCCTCAGGATTGCAGTAGAATATTTCACTGTGCAATGGAGGAAGTACATTCTTCATTCTTGGCATGTTTGGTGAGGGATTGGACAATGTTGAACAATATTTAAAATGAAGCTAAAATCCCGTTCATTGAACTGCACAGTATGCAGTACACCAAACATGCCCTCTAGGTTCAGCATGAAGAAGGTTCGGTCCCATCATGAAGAGCACAGCATACTGTTGCTTTTTGATGCCCTCGATACACTTTGATTTCCTCACCATTAGACATGGACCATAATCTTGCTGTTGAATCAGAGGAAGCTGCATAATTGAGAAATTTTGTGTCAAAAGAAAAGATGAAATTGTGTAGTTACCTATCATATTTAGCACAATTTCATATTCACAGACCACCTCGGGTATCAGGGTGTAATTTTGCTGACGGAGTTTCTCATGATTTAAGATATTGTAAGTTAGAAACATTACAGTGTCAATTAGGTTATCATAACTATATTGCAAATGATACACCAGTTCGTTAGTAATGGATAACAAGTACCAGGGTCTTAACTGGTCCATTCCCAGAGTTGAGTTAATAGAATATGAGCTTTTCCCAATTGGATGCTGCAGGTATCCATTAATTACATGCTTGTAAGATGGGACTGAACAGTATAATTAACAAGATTTTAGCTTCTTTTTTTTCTTAATAGTGTCGAGACTTGTTCGATCCTCCTTACCAAACATGTCAACATGTCATAGTTTGACTTTCAAACATTGTATTTCTAAAAGCCTAATTGTAAACAAGATTATAGCCAAGTACTATCCATTACATAAATATTGGGACGCTTCTAAAGAATACCTGTGATTAAAAAGGCACCGTCCACCGAGAAAACACAGTCCCAAACCCACCGCTGATGCCCTGAAAACTCATCAAGATCAACAATAAAGAATGATGAACAGATTTACATAATTAAGAGCATGTTTGGCCAAGCTTAAAAAAGAAGAAGTAAAAGTTAGTTCTACTTAATTTTGTCACCTTCTACTTTAAACAAAAAAAGTTATTTTGCAATTTGCTCTTACCTTATGTCAAAACTAGTAACTTCTAACCTTGATCGATAGTAAAAAAATTATTTATAAGTTAACTTCTTATAAGTTAACTTTTCTAAGCTTAGCCAAACATGCTCTAAGACCTGTTGCAGCCGGTAAGTAAGGATCATCTAATATATACCGACTAGTGTTTTTTCCAATGTAAAGCCGTCTAAATTCCATATTTTCACAGTATGGTCAGCAGATGCGGTAGCCAAATACCTAAAATCACATTTTAAAAAAGTTGAGTGAGAAAAACAGGTTCAACATCTGAATAACAAAATACCACTTTCAGAGAAGATTAAAGCAAGAAAAGCCAAAAACAATTTATGGAAAAATCAATGAGATGACGAGTGCCTTGTAGGCGGTATTAGATTCTAACCGATTAGGTTCACACAACTCGGGGGAAAGGAGACATTTAAGAATGTATCCATCATGAGCCTGCAGCTTATGAAGAGGCTCAAAGTTGGTCATTGTCTGCAATAGAGTGCAAAATCACATTAAATTGCCCGTCGCAGATCCGATGTCAAAGAAAAGATTTAAATGCATCTAAATGTTACTTGGGTCCCTTGCAACAAGCGCCAAACGTAACATGTCCCACGATTATTTGCTGCCACTACCAAGCTTCCATCCCACATCACGGTCAAAGATCGTACAGCTGTATCCACCTCAGGAACCTGAAAATATAGTTTAAAGATTATCGAATTTGCCCGCCACCCCGCACGAGAAAAAGTTATTACTTTACAATTTATGAGATGATAAATTACTAAGATCAAGTCAAGTCCGCCCCATAATGAAAAGAACTTCAGAAAATACCCTGCTTACAGCTTTGCTTTTAAAGTGCATTCTACTGCAAATTTTATTCGAAAGGTTAATCACAATTACCTCCCCCCAGGTTTGCCAAATATGCAATATTAACATGTGATGGTAATCAACAAGTATGTTATGGAAAATGGTAATTCAAGGGGAGGACACAGGAAATACAAATTCACAAAGGATCTTTTTATATAATGTATAAACCATATGAGAGGTTTATGTACTTAACCCAAGTAAAAACTTGCAATCATTTAAGAAATGAAACATGATGCCAAGTTTTAATGCTTAACTCGTATACAATTGCAGGCAAAATGTTAGCAACTTACCAACTCACAGCTGCATGAATTTGCTGTCAAGTCCCAGACACGAATGTTGCCATTTTGGTCCCCAGATATCAGCTCGGTCTGTAAATCAATAAAAGGAATATAAGGCAAAGTATCAACTTATGAATCTAAAAATGCTAAATCTAGCTGACACTAGGACACTTAATAAATTTTCCACGGAGACATGATTACACATTATAGTAATACCAAAGAAATGCAATTTTATAGTCTATTTAAGTCACCATATCTTCCATTTAAACCCACGTGAAGATAGTGGCAAACCAATATGCGTCCATTTAAATACCAGCCTGAAAGATCAATTCACCCGCTAATTTTCTCTACAACGGGACAAGAAAGACATCAGCAATATTAACTAGGAAAAACTTTCCCACTTCAACAAATAGCCTATATATCTACAAGAAAGAAAATAATTGAAAACCCAATATATGGAACAGGTAACTAGAACTGCAAAGGACATATGACAGAGGGGAGAGTGCCAGTTTTAATTCCACAGGCCCTCGATAAACTAAATTGAGAATCATAAAATATAACGCATTGTAAGTTACCACTGTTAATCTGGAAACAGTTCCCTTCTCACAAACTTAAAAGAATTCAGCCAAAATATAAATCCATTGAAATAAAAAAAGACATTGTTAAAGATCACCTGATTTGGATGCAACACAACAGTATTAACTGCAGCGCGACTTTCATATTCCCTCTGACAACCTGGTGCCCTACATCATCCAGCAAAAGAGAAGATTAAGCCCCTGTTTGACCCCCATTCTCTAAAAACTCATTTTCCCAAACTCATTTTCAACCAACCATTCTTCCAATAAAACAATTTTGCATGTAAACCTAAAACTGCTCCTTACTTTTAACCACACATACTTCAAAAAATCACTATTGCAAAACTTATTTTTAACAAAAATGGGGCTCAAACACACTCTAAAATCAACATCAAAAAAGAGAAAGAATTATCAAAATTAAACTCCCTGTACCTCAAATCCCAAATCTTCACTGTGCCATCTTCAGAACCTGAATACATCCAATTTCCATCACATTGAAATCCAACTGCCATAACGTTATTGGTGTGTGAATCATAGCTCATTACCTGCCACAGTAACAAAGATACCCCAAAAATTAGCAGAAGGCAACGAGTGAAAATTTCAAAAGAGAACTCAGAAGAGGAGACAGAAATGTACAGGCTGAGGGCTATTTGAATTAATGTCAAATAACCGAATATGAGGATTTCCAGCTGCAGCCAGGTAGCGTTTATCTGGGGTAATCTCAAGCCGATTCACTTGCTGTTCAAAAAAAGATGGATGCATCAGATTTAACTAAGAGAATACTCAATCCTCATAGATTAATTACCCTTGTTTTTACTGTTCTAAGGACACAATCATACATTTCATACAAGTAGAATCTCTATTGATTGATTCCACTGTAACTCATGAGAAAACTATAAAGAGGTATGTTGTATATACATTATATTCATGAATGTACAACATGAAGAAGCAATGGTATTCACTAATCACCATATAAGTACGTTACCCATAAAACAAATTGTTGACTAAAAGTGACGTGACAAAATTAGATCAACTTAAGGTACATTTAGCAGGACAACAGCTGGAATGTTGTAAAAAGAGTGATTTTATAGAAGATTGTTTTGAGAGCGTATTACAATGAGTTGGATTAGTAACATTAGTTCCCTTTTTTGGAGGGGACCGTTGCCCTATTTATAAGCATTTCAACGTAAGTGTTTGTCGCCTCTTGTCACATCACCTACAATGTCGACCTTGTTATGCGTGCCATTGGCCTGATTGAAGGTTTTTGATTGGCCACTGAGTTCAGCTGGGTAACTGATGATTCTGTCTAGGTTATAGTTGTGGCCTAAGTCATGATGGCCTGTGGCCTAAGTCATAAGGGGCGACATGTGTACCTTCAAAAATAGCTGGCTAGGAGATGATGACATCATTGGGAACACCTCTTTAGAGGGTAATGATGATGTTTACAAATGACGGCGGTACATGGCCAAGCTTATAAGTCGAGCCTCTGGTCCGTCCTGATACTGTGATTTAGGGCTTTTACTATTGAACTCTTTCTTACCCTTTCGAGATTATTCCAAAGTAATTATGAGTTCAGTCACCAACACAAATGAATATAAAATTTTAGCACAAGAATTGCATAATACAAGCAGTATGCAGACATTATTTTTATAGAAAAACCGGTCTGGATGGTTGAGTATCATCAATGTGTTGCAACTTGCAACCAAGGAAAAAGGCTAAAAATTCCATTAGTGATGTGAAAAACTGAAAGCCCAAGCCAGACATTTTCTCAAAATTAAACATTTCACTTTGAACTTGTATAATGTAGTCTAAAGGTAATCCGTACTCATCTAGGATCACATTTTATAAAATTCAACATCATTATATACTATTAAATATCAAACTTACAGAACCTTGAGAGTACTAATATACACACCCCAACAACTTCAACCACAACATCAATTAAAACAAGGACAAAAATTAGAGAAGCATACAGATTCTGGATACTGGATGGTCCTATAGCACCGCCCGCTTTTTGCCTCCCAGAATCGAATGGTGTGATCATAGCTCGCTGTAGCAAGAACCACAGATGGTTGACTCATATTTGTTCTTTTTCTTTATTGGTACGGCTAAAAGACATTAAAAATAAATCAATACAAGAAGGACAATATATAACTGGAAATTAAATTGAAATGAAAACCAAAAGCAGTTATCTTTTTTGGGAAAATACGGTTCAAAATCAAAAGGAATTGGATAAAATTAAGATATAAATAACGGGTTGTGCTTAAAATATGAAAAAAGAAGTAATTTATAATATCAATGACCTGGAAAATTGCTGACGGAAAAGTCAGATCATTGATGGGTTTTGTCAAGGGTTATAAGGAGATCCAAATACAGGAATCCTATTTTGAGCGCCGTGTAATTATCATAGAGACCTTTAAATCTTGAGAATTTCAGAATTGCTATGCATTTTTCTTGTATTTTTCCATCGGCGAGTTGCAGCCTGTAGGGAAGGTAGCCGGAGTGTGGACTTATTTTTGGAGTTGAACGTATTCTGATATTAGCCGACAAATTTACTTATTTTTAACTTTTACATTTTTACTTATACGTAAAAGTAAAAAATTCCTCCAAGAGATTTCCTTCCAACTCAGTTGTTCCACACAATACACTTTAGGTCCGGATTTCACCAATGGGCTCGGGTTAACATCGATCAACCCGTTTCCGCCTCTCTTTCGCTCGCTCAAAACCCTAGCAGAAATACAGGAACCCAAAACCCTACCAGTTTGTCTGCAAAAGGCAATCTTGGCTCCTCCCAAAATAAAAAAAATAAAAAAAATCTAATTTGTCCATTTCACACTCCCTTTTCACCCCATTCACAACCATGGCTGATGTTCAGGTATCACGCTCCGAGACAAAGAGGAAGGAAAACAAATCTAAAAAATCCGACCCGATAAGCCCCACGACTGATGAAAAGGAGACCGCTGATTTCTTGATAAAGCCCCAGAGCTACACTCCCGCCATTGACACTTCCCAGTGGCCGATTCTCCTGAAAAACTACGACAAATTGAATGTACGTACTGGGCACTACACTCCACTCCCCTCCGGTTACTCCCCCTTGAAACGCCCCTTGCCTGAGTATGTTAAATATGGTATTTTGAATCTCGATAAACCCGCGAACCCTTCGTCCCATGAAGTTGTGGCTTGGATTAAGCGCATTTTACGAGTTGAGAAAACCGGGCATTCGGGGACTTTGGACCCGAAAGTTACTGGGAATTTGATTGTTTGTATTGATCGAGCTACGCGTTTGGTTAAATCTCAGCAGGGAGCTGGGAAAGAGTATGTTTGTATTGCTAGATTGCATTCGAAAGTGCCTGAGGTTGCGAGAGTGGCGAGGGCGCTTGAGACTTTGACGGGGGCGGTTTTTCAGCGTCCCCCACTTATTTCTGCTGTGAAGAGACAGCTTAGGATTAGGACCATTTATGAGAGTAAGTTGCTGGAGTATGATGCTGATAGGCATTTGGTTGTGTTCTGGATCTCATGTGAGGCAGGGACTTATGTGAGGACTCTATGTGTGCATTTGGGGCTTTTGTTGGGTGTAGGAGGGCATATGCAGGAACTTAGGAGAGTGAGGTCGGGGATTTTGGGGGAGAAGGATAACATGGTTACAATGCACGATGTCATGGATGCACAGTGGATGTATGATAATTATAGGGACGAGAATTATTTGAGGAGGGTGATTATGCCATTGGAAGTGGTTTTGACTAGTTATAAGAGGTTAGTGGTGAAGGATTCTGCGGTGAATGCTATATGTTACGGTGCGAAGCTGATGATTCCGGGGTTGTTGAGGTTTGAGAATGATATTGACGTTGGAGAGGAAGTTGTGTTGATGACTACCAAGGGTGAGGCAATTGCTTTGGGGATTGCAGAGATGACAACTGCGGTGATGGCCACGTGCGACCATGGAACAGTTGCAAGGATTAAGAGGGTGGTAATGGATAGGGATACATATCCCAGGAAATGGGGGTTGGGACCGAGGGCATCAATGAAGAAGAAACTGATTGTAGAGGGGAAGTTGGATAAGCACGGAAAGCCAAATGAGGAGACCCCAGCTGAGTGGTTGAGGAATGTTGTCCTGCCTACTGGAGGTGACTCTATGGTTGCTGGCCTTGCAGCAGCTGCAGAGCCACAGCTGGCTGCTCCGACGAATGTGGTGAGTGCTGTGGACGAGGTTGAGAAGAAAAAGAAAAAGAAACACAAGCACAAGGAGGATGGAGAGGAGGGACGGAAGCGCAAACTAGACGAGGTTGATGGTTGCCCTGTGCCAGATGTTGTTAAGAAAGCTAAGGTCTCTTTGGAAGCTGAAGTGATCGTGCAGGTGAAAGAGAAGGTTGAATTGAAGAAGGTAGATGAGGTTGAGACTGTGGAAGTTGAGAAGAAAGAGAAGAAGAAGAAGAAGAAAAATGAGGGTGGTGACGATGCTGTTGATGGTAGTGGTGAGAAGCCAAAAAAGGATAAGAAAAAGAAGGATAAAGCCGATGCCGATTCTGGGTCGTCAGATGAGGAGAAGTCCGAGAAAAAGAAGAAAAAGAAGAAGCACAAGGATGCAGAGAATGGCAACTCTGTTTTACCTGATGATGATGCAAATAGAAGTGCAAAGAAGGAGAAGAAAAAAAAGAAGCACAAAGACAGAGAACAGGAGTAGGCGTGTGGAGCTGGGACTGGCTTCAATCAAGGAATAGGGCAGCTTGTTGTCATCCTATACGCCATTTGCATTAGATTGTTCGTGTCTTAACATTAGATCACCAACCTTGAGCTTCCAGCTGTAATTTTGGTTCAATAATATTGTAGTTTTAGCATGTTTGTTGTGTTTAGTAAGGTCTTGTTCTCCAAGATTTTCAATGTTGTTCATTTTTCAATCTATAGAAACATCACCTCGATCGTCCTTTTATATAACTTAATGGTATTTACTTGTTCAATCTAGATATTTGGGAACTTTCTCTATCAGGTGTTGCTGTAATTGGTGAAATAATTGGTGAAATGTAGAGAGTTGTTACTTCCTGGATTCTTAGTGGGGAAATACCACTCTATAGATATTGTGTTTCTAGGATTTCAGCAAACTTGTTTCTAGTATTGGATATCACTCTTTTTAGACTGAGCATTGAATTCGTGTAAGATTCTATTTCTCGACCTTCGTTCTTTTAGGACGGTGTCTTGTAAGTTACATCCACTTTAAATTGTGCTCTTGGTTTCCGCATAATTATATGATTGCATATAGTCTCTATAAGTGAATACTAGACACCCGGAGACGACACGTCTTGAGATTTCATCAATCTTTTGAATCGACACTATCTATTGGCAAGCATTATCTATTGGCAGGTAAGACAACTTGGTGATTCTCTAAAATAATAGTTTGTTCTTTACTTCGAATAATTGGGAATTAATTCATAACATAACAATATTATCAGTTGACTATACATTTCATGAGATCCATAACTTTTATTAACGTTATATACATTTCATCAACTTTTATCGAAATATGTTAAAAATTTTATCAAAAACTTTGTCAAACAACCTCGGAATTAAAATCAATTCAAGTAATTCCGAACGAACTATTATCTTTGTTAAAGTTTATTTAAAATAGAAGAGCATATGTTATCAAATGATACTCTTTTCTTTGTCCCAAGAGTGTCCGGTGATGTCAAGAAGTTTATCTTGGGTTAATTCATTTTAATAACTATGCATCTAATATTGATATGGTTGTTGTTCTCTAAGGTGGATTAGACTACTTGCATACTTATTTGAGAAAAAAAAAAAGACAGAAAGAAAAACTAAAATCATGTACAGTATACTATCGTGTATCATATGAACTTGGGCCAATCAGCTTAGCGCAGGCCCTTCAATTTGGATTGTGGTCTGAGATCTAGAGGCAAGCCCCAGCCTAAAGCCCAAGGTCCTCAGTCGGGCTGGACGAAATCATCATAGTTAGAAGGATGAGCTATCCAGTTAATGGATTTTATGATTAGCATGTCAATAATAATTTTCGATTGCTATGTACATCGATGCAGCACAAAACGTGACGTGCAACAATAATGGAGAACACACAATAATGAGATGCGCTAACATAAATTCCACAACATATACACAGAAACAAACCAACGTAACTCTGACCGATCGACAACACCAAAGTCCAAAGATCACCCAAACTGCTTGCCTTACGCCATCCAACATCACACGTCGCTACTTATACAGAGAGGCACATATGTTTAAGGAAAGCATCATACTTGGGTTCATAAACTTTTAAATCGTCCTGCTTGCTAGATCTTATCGAGTTTCTCCGCTTTAACAGTAGGATTTGCTTTCGCTATAACATCCTGAGCAGCCATCCGGTAGTCAAACGGGCAATCGTGTTTGTCAGAGTAACGATGAACTGAACAGAAGAGATTGCCACACCTGCAATTGAAACCTGTTAAACCCACGCGCTTATGGCAAGCAGTGCACCTGTTTGGGCCGTCTTTCATCTTTACTTCTGAACTCTGACCTGAATATAAATCAGACGACGTGTGTTTAGATGCGGCCTTCGACTCCGCTGCTCCAGCATGCACATCCGTTGCATCAGTCATGACAGGCTCTTTCACATTACTGCCTGAGACACCATTAACCAAGTTCTTAATGGAAGAATCTGCAACTTTGGTGTGTTGCTGCTTCATAATCGTGTCTTTGTGGCACTTGGAGCACATATTCATGGTAGCCGCAGTTCCGAAGAAGCCGCAGTTGTTGATGCAAAGAATGGGGCGTTCTGGCGCTTGGCAGCCAGTCTCTTTCGAAGACTCCATTATTGCAAAAATTCTGTCATTCGCCAGAATACAGAACAGAAAATATATGTGAAAAGATAAAACGAGGAAATAGCATGGCGGTTGTTTCATATAGCCGAGTTTGCTAACAGTAAATGAGACTTCACTCTCTGTCCATTTGTTGTAAATTCCACCATTCAACTTGTCCAATGGTTCTTTTACAGACTTACTAAATAAAGGACAATAAACAATTTTCAATACAGCATAAACAGCACCGATACAGTTCACTGGATCAAATAATCTGGAGTTCATTGTTTCAAGGTCTGATAGGGCGACAACAAGAATTACTAAACTAGGTGGCGTTTACAAATAATGCAAGCATCCTTAAAAGTTTTGTAAGAATACAAACTTTAGAGACAGAAAATAATGCAAGCCCCGTCCCAACCCACCCCCACACACAGCAGACTTGTATTTCCAACCACATTACTAAATATAAGATATTAAGATTAGTCAATGTTGGCTAGACAACTAATGTCATCTCACACCTAAAACTCAAGTAGGGATGAGGTTCAAGAAGGGGCGCTACTCGTAGTATTGAACACGTGATAACACCATAGTTGTTCGACCAGCTAATAATCAAATTATTGGTAACGTGTATGCGTTACAGCATTTATCCATCCATAGTATCAAATTAATTCGCCACAAGACAATATAAATTGGGAATGTACAAGTAAAGATCGTTCTCAGTAATGTACTGAAACGACGATAAAGAATATCCGGCTTGCCGGGTGCATCTTACAGTATATTAAATATACTTCAACATTGTCTTCATTCATACCAAATATTTCAGCATCTTACAAAGTAAAATACAGAAGGATTCTTTCCATTTCATTTGATTTGAACAAAAACCAGATAAGCACGTTTGGTTGTGCTTATAAGTACGCTAAACTTACTTTTAAATTTCTTAATTTGTTGGAAAATTGATTTTCAAAGCTACTTTTTGTATTAACAGAACCTACTTATCTAAAAAGTAAGTATTAACTTCAAGAAAAGTAAATTTTAATCAAAGCCAAACAACTTAACAGTCAAGATGCTCCAAATATATCATTAATTAA
>CAIGRT010061301.1:0-10012 GCA_903798405.1 Fraxinus platypoda | reverse complement strand
TTTTGAAAGTAAAAAATACTATAAAAATTGTCGCTTTTTTAAAAAGTGACACTGTCATTTTTTACAGTTAAGTGTCACATTTTTTAAATAAAAAATATATACAATGTCACTTTTATATATAAAAAAAAAATGACAACTACCAGAAAAATAATAGAAATTCAAAAAAAAAAAAGTGACAAAACATTAAGAAAATAATAAAAATTCAAAAAAGTGACACAACTATCGTCCCTCCTCTTTCTTCGTTCACCGTCAAACATCTTTAAGTCAGGTCACCGGCAAAACACTTATCAAAATGCCAAGTATATGTAAGTCAATTCACCGCCATAATCATCTACCAACTCAGTCAACCCATTAATCATATAAAAAGTTTTTTGGAAGTAAAAAAAATCCTATTTAAAGTTAAGTGTCACTTTTTTTTTTAAGAATTGATCTTTGTCCCGCAAAAGAATGACGGAAATTTCAAAAAAATGCCCCCAAAAAAAAAGAATTAAATTCAAAAAGTAACAAAAAATTAAAAAAAGAGATAAATACTCAAAAAAGTTACACATACTTAAAAAAGTGACAAAAATTCAAGAACATGACAAATTACGTTCGTGTTAGTAATTCAACATTTCACAAGAATCACAAAAGGGGAACATGAACGTAGTCAACCATAGAGATACTTGTTAATGATTTTCAGACCAATATATGTTTGTTTAATGATCCTTTCATGCAGTTATGTATAAAAAAAATTCATTTCTAGCTTCAAAAGGGGCACCTATTTTGATGAATAAATGGAACCATGTCGCATTATGATTCCTTTACAACATAGTATTTCATCAAATTAGTAATCTGTAAAAAGTGATTATCTAATAACACATTACACAGTTAGTCTAACGGACGGCTAATGGTGATATATATTTATAACTCGTATTCAATATACAACAATTCTATAATCAATAGAGTGAACAAATTCTCGGAACACCATTATTATTAAACCCACCATCCAATCTCTGTATATACCATTGGCAACTGCTTCTCCCCATCTCTCTTCCCTCCCGAAAACCAGCCTACAGCAAACCCATCTCCATATTCTCAATCCAAGAGTCTAATCACCATTCTCCACCTCGTTTACTCCTTTATGCACTTTACTTGGGTCACTATTGCTATTACTATAGTTATTACTATTCAGTCGGCAACTCGTATTTGCAAATTGGACAAAAATTCCGATTGTATGTGGAAAAAAATTAAACTCCAAATCTACAATTATCAAACATTTTGGGAAGAAATATGAAACTAAGACTAAACCATATGGATTAGAGAGGGGCATGATGGAATGGATGTTGAAATACCATCAAATGCCAGTGATTGAGTCTTCCGGTGATGATATGACATTAGGCGTGTCCACGACCCTCTCGATTGTACCATCTATATAGATTGTGAGAAAAGGAGAGAGCACAAAGAGCAGTTTTTTGGTGGTGTTGGAGGGCGTGACGGTGTTCAAATGTTGAAGACGAAATTCGTGACACTTTTTTATCTCATAAATCTTGACAATTGCGTAGAATTATCTCTTGAATATCCTCTTCACTTTCTCACCATCAATGGAGAGAAATTAGGTAAACAGCGTACATAATTTGATTATAATGTGGTGCCTCCTAATTCTTTGCAGGGACAATATGGTGAAAGATATATTGGGGGGTTTTGGGGAGGGGATTTGGAGGTTTTATAACGTATTAATTACGTTTTAAAATTATTTAATTCGTTATTAGTGTATTAATCAATTTAGTTAATATTTCAAACTATTTGGCCTAATTTTCCCTTTTTTCAATCTAGTATTTTATAATTTTAAATGTTTGATAAGTATTATTTTAATTATTAAATGATTTTTAGATTGATTAAAAATTAAAAATAATATTAAAATAAGAAAGCTTTTTTTTTTTTTTTTTTTTTTTTTTTTTTATGCCTTTATTCTCGCAGTTACTATTTTAGCTAAAGAAATAATCTTTGATGATTCATCATTGATGTTTTCGCTGTCGATTGGTGAAGATGTTTTTGGTGATGAATCATTGCAAAGGCTTGAGTGCTTTGAATTCACATTTAATCCCCTGTAATTTTGTGGCAGGGCAAATTCCCACAAATGCAGGAACCTGCCTTGCAGCCCGATTTGCAGCAGGGAACTTCATTTTCACTTTAGCTTTTTCAGCGTACACTTGGAGAGACTCTTGCTTCATTTCAGAAATCCAATCACAAAGACATTTGTAATCTTCACATAGAAATTTTAAGACAATTCCATAAGCAGGAGGTGTATATCTGATATTTTTCTTGTTTAGTCCTTTTTTTGTGTGTGTGTGTTTCAGCGTGTACTACATACATGAAGAATCCGGTTGCAAGGACATTTTGAATGTTTGCTCGAGCAGGAGGGCTAGGCCCATAATTTCAGGACAGAGATCCATGGCCATGTCGAAGTCGAAAGACTTCTAGCTCATTGTTCAATTGTACATGTAGTTATATCCGTACTGGATAGAAAAGAGTACTGAAATTTTACAACCAACAACTTAGTAAAATTAGCTAAATGCAAGCAATACAAATTCTTGAAATACCTAAATTTTCATTTTACAAGTTCCCAAACGGTTCAACTCGAGCGTCTCAAGGACAACCCATCCTGAAGATAATATCAAAGTCCATTTCCTGTTGCAGAAAAACCCATAATGCACACCAACCTTACTTCTTGATTAATCTCAAAACATCACCTACTAGATGCAATGAACCCGTAACTAGGACCTGGTAAGACAATCAGAAAAGAAAAAGTACATATTATTAAAATGGACCAACTCAATAAAAAGTAAAAACTATAGTCTATAGAGTTCAGTCTCAACTAAACTAGTAGTAGGCGAGTAATCCTCAAAGAAATTAAGGCCAAAATGAGTGTAAAAGCTGTGGCAAAATAGCCAGATAAAATAAAATTATATTCAATTATTCACTAGCATTCTAAACTACCTTTCACACATTATTTATTGCTTTCATCAAAAAATCTTTGTTTCATTATCTGAGGACACCAGATAACAACAAATATTTATGCATTCAAAAAGGCAATCAACCCTGATCATGGGAATAAGAATAACATTTGTTTAATTCCTCGAATGTAACCATGTTTTTTTAAAATGATATGGATGCTTGTTTCCAACAAGATATAACTTATCATCTTTGCATTCTGGATAATATTTGCAACAGAATTCACAATTACCTGGTAGCGAACAGATTGATTTTTTCGGATGTTGTCCCTGAGCCAATTAATAGCTAATGGTAGTGAAGGAAACACCGCACTGTTCTCACAATTCTGAATCCCTTTTTGGGTGTCATCAGGTCCTGCTTCACACGTTAAGTCAGCATTTTTTGCATCTGTACCTGTAAATTTACCGGCTATAAGATCGATATGTGATCGCAATGTCATTAGGCTTTTGTGGAATATGAAATAGAATGGCATCAGCCGAAAGAAGGAAATGCAATCAGTCATCACTTTCATTTCTCCTATAAAGTTCTTAAATTGGCACATTTGGTCTTCCCCTTTGAAATGCAGAAACCAGGAAGAAACAGTCAAACCGCAAGTTCAATAAAATGGTTGAAACAACTTTAGACCATGACACAAATATGGGAGAACGTATTTTCAGGAACAAGAAGGTTTTGGAACATATTGTACCAGTCAATGATACAAAACTTATCAAGCCAGAGATGATACGTGCTACATATTGAATGATTTGGAATGCATAGCTTAGGCACCTTGTTGCTCAGATTTCATTGCAGTAATGTGTGGATGTCTCGTACATGTGACTTGCCCAACTAATGGGGACTCTAAAAGGTGTTTAATTTGAATAGTATGTTTTCCTTTCTAGATGGAATAACTCAACCACGAAAAAGTGGAGCTGAGCGTTAGCAATGCAGAGAACCCAAAATTAGTGGAGAAATAGGGTTACACTTTCGATATGTTTTCTACTTTTATTTACATAAGGGTCTCCAACAAAATGCCTGGAAATTCCATCTCCTAAGTTTCAAGAGCGGGACCTAACAAGTCAGGATTGGACAAGTCATCTCTGGGAGGGTGTAAAACTGAATAAATATTGGAAGCTTATTGCAGATTTCCCTTAAAAAGAGTGTACGCTTATGGAAGTTAATATCATCTTACATGTAGCTGAAACACCTTTCTCCCCATGAACAAGGCCTTCCCATAGTCTTTGAAGAGTCAACTGCCACGACACATCTACTTCAGAATTTGTTGGAGGTGAGGCCCCAGTCCCTACCTTGTAATACACTGATGTGTTTGGAACAAATAGGGCCTTCTTAAAGTGGACTCCTGAATTACCAATATTAATGTCACAAGGCTAAAGAGTACCAACGATTAAAATCTGAACAAGAAGCTTCAAACTAGATATCCAATCAAATTAAGAGTAGGTTGTATGAATTGGTGCATCTTTCACCGTCTTTTGGTTCCCCCTGTGTGATATAGATTCGTGAGTCACCATAGTTAATATTTACCATGACTTGAGCATGCATTCATCAAACGTGGAAGAAGCAACTGAGGGTCCCTCACGGACATGCAATTAAACAACAAAATCTGCAAGTTTCCCAACAAATCAAACTTATCAGCATCAACTAAAATAACACAGGAGTTGACGAAGAAAAAGAAAATATATAACTCAAAAAACCAGTGAACATGTAATCAATAAAAACAAATATCTGACGGTCATAATGAAAATTCAGCACTCCCTTCAACCCAATTACAAATTCCAGACTGTAAATTACTACAGAAAACGGATAATCCCAAACTGATCTATAGATAATAAATATATAAGACACGTGAAAATTATAAATGATGGAGCAAAACATTACCTGAGTGGAACTTTTCTTTGAAGTTTTTTGATTGTTAATATGGTCTGATTCATGTGGTGAGCTCAATTCGTTATGAGCCCTATTAGCTGAAGAATTATAATCTTCTTTGATTGCAAGACAAAACCATTTTGCACAGACGTCCATGCTTTCAGGACTATGAGCACCATCCAAGTAGAACACAAGATCCCCCGAGCTTTCATTCTCAATGAACCGATCAGGTACAATTTGGGCCCGTCCTTGCAGAGCAGCTGTCGTTAGCCCTTTAATGAATTCCTCAGGCAGAGAGGTCTATTTCAAAGCAAAAAACCAGAAGAATTTTTGTTCAGTGGACATTAAAGGTGCCATAAAGTAAATTTCCCATTTCATATATCTTACAGTCTGGTTTAGGTAATTGATCCCCACACGACCTGTCCTCTGAAGCCAAGTTGAACATAGTGCAATAGCAAGACCAGCATTTAAATACTGGTGTTCGCCTTCAAGCCCAAGTTGCAGACCACTAAGCAAGATAGGGTCCACTGGGGATGCTAGTTGAAGATGTACCTGTTAGCAGTACGAGTGTTAAACATCATTAAATATATATTGGTTTATGTCCACCATATCCGCAGAACTTTATTAGCCAGGGGCAACCAGATATGGCTCAGCATGTATTTATTTCACAGCCCCAATTATGAGCAATATCATGGGAGGCATGCTTCTCCAAGGTAAAAAATTCAAGTCCATAATCATTCTCTAAACTGGGCATCTTAAACAGTATATCACAAAAAAAGCCATTACATTTAATTTCATTTTAATTGCTTTCTCAATCACTTCTTTATCCTTATTCAATATGCAGTTTCTGTTCTTCAAAAGCCAGGTTCCTCCGTCTTAGACCTTATAATATCATATTTTACATTTATCTCTTAAGCCAGATAGACAATCAATCTATACTTTACCCAAGTACAAGTAATTCGTTCTTACCATCAGCTAGACAAATCAATACATAGTCATCAAGTTTTGAATGATAAATCTTGGTTGCTAAGGCTTGTTTTGAGTCACACAATTCCAATTTTGAGGCAATTCAAAGGAATCACACAAACACAATTTCAACTCACATTCAGCTGTGAAGCCTTCTCTTCAAGAACAGACATGGCTTCTTCAGGCTGTGGTACAGTAAACGCTGGAATGCCATGCTAATTTCAAGAAAGAGAGTGGATCAAGAAGAAACAAGAGTAGAAAACGGAAACGAAACAAACTGAAGAGCAAAAAACCCTGCAATTACTGAAGAAATAAAAACTTCCTGTTACTAAATCTGACAAAGAACACGTGACTTCCATAATACCTTGAAGATCCCAGCCTTCTCCCCAGCAATTTGTCCAAGAGTATTTCCTGATCATGGTACTACAAATATATAAGAACAGGGCATATTATGTACAATTCAGCTTAATGTAAAGTCAAGCACCAGTACAAAACTAAAGTTAGGAAACTGATCAGGGGAAAACTTTTAGTTAAATTGCAGCGTCTACTATTTATATTGAACCTTGGAGGGACCAAAAATTCAGATTTCTATAATTGAGCTTATCTCACCTAATCCATGCAACTGTCATAAATTTATTAAAGCTCATTGGTATCTATAGCAAAGATAGATCTTCACAAGTTCTGCACAGTATTGTGCAGCAACAGATGCCAACATGACATGTTTGCTCCAAGAAAATTCCATTTCGAAATTAACTATTTTGCACCTTCTATTATGAAATGCATGAAGAGTGCAGCTGATAACTGACAATAAAGATGGTTTATTAAGCAACAATTTTCTTGAAGATTTTTTTTTTGAAACAAACGAAGCAACAGAATTATATGTTTATGGACCATCGCATATGAGATGGAGTTCCATAGAACCAAATTACAAAGAAATATAAATTTTGAGTCTGGTATGGAAGCTTTGCTTGCAGTTTCTCTTGCATAAACATGATGATAGCCCTGTAATTCTCTATCAGGTGCCCTCCCCATTCTCACCCTCAATAATGTCCCAATACCCTCCCAACCATCCAGACTGCAACAACAAATAAAGGATTTTAATTGGTTTAAAAATATGACGCAGATACTATGTATTAGCTTGCATTACTGTTCCTTCCATGAACACTTACATCTGTATAAGCATTGTTTATTCACGCGGAAGTTTTTTGATTATCTAAAACTACATGCTAGCAGACAAACTAAGGTTTTCCATTGATACCAATAACTTCTGGATTTTAAGACCAAAATATATTAAGATTAGGCAGTCACCTAAATATGATGGACAGAAAACACTAACCAAGAATTTCCATGTGGTCGTAGCCAAGAGAAGTTATACCACAAACAATTGGTTTTTCGACCTGAATGGACAGCATTTATCGTCATGTTAGAAATCCGGTAAGCACTAACCTTTCATGGAGAAATGCACATTGATCAGGCAGATCCATCCATGATTGAATATAAATACTGATATCTAATCCAAATTTATGTATATGATGCATACCACATTTGTTGCATCAAATTTTCCGCCCAAACCAACTTCCAGAATAGCAACATCTACCTGAATCAAACAACCATTCATTTTGAGGTAACAATCTTCAATATGAGAATTCGTATGGAATACAATTTAGCTAAGAATACCTTCTCAGCTGCAAATATTTTGAAGGCAAGTAAAGCAAGGAAGCGAAAATATGTGGGCATTGGTACCTCGTCACTGGTTCTTTCCTGCATGGAAACAATATTAAACACTAATAAGAAGGAACAATGGAGCAAAGGTATGGTCTACCAGAAGCAGAGTATTAATGCTCCTCTTAGCTTATCAATAAATAGAAGCAATTTGGTTTCTTGTGCAGTATCCACGAATAGGGGAGTAAATTAAATGATCCGAACCAAAAAATAGGTCCTTCAAACTTGGCTTGATTTCTTAGCAAGCTTCGAGATCCATTGTGAAATACAAAAAACAAAATTCCATTTCCCCTGACTCCATGTATGAATAAAGTGGTCAAAGGGGTAGTACTAAGTCATATAGAATTGATTGATTCGTGGATTCGTGGTAAACTAAAATCTCATTGTGATGAAGCTTGACTTAATTTCTTAATGTACCAATCTCAAACAGGTTTGACCGGAACACGAGCAGATACTTAATACGCATATTAATTTCAGCCAATCAGCAAAAAAGGTTACGTTCCTTAGTCGCCTTTCGGACTTTCATTCTAATAGTTTCTAATAAACGGCTAGATGAGACACTATAATCAATAAATTCAGAATTTTACAACAAAAAGGGGGAATATTTCATTGTGTAGGAAATTCAATACCGCCTCTAATTCAAAACAATTATAAAACCAATATGGATTTAGCTGAATCATGATAGTTCTTATCTTGATCCTAGAAATCACCAAGAACAACCAGAAACTTAGTATGTTTGAAGCCTTCCTGTCCAGATGGCAGCGATAATAAGTGACAGATTATGAGAGTTTATAGCTCATATCTACAGAGCTATCAATTTTCTCAAATATGAGATTCGTAGAATAAAGTCAATGATGGCTTCCATACACATCACAGGCATCTACATCTACCTTGAACTAAGTTATTACAAGAATTTCCAACTACCGTCAACGTGATTTTGATTATGATATAGCGAATTGAAGGTGATTCATGAGTTGTAGAAATCATTTCATTTTCTCAAGATTTGACATAAAGAGCAATCTTGTCATTTAGTAGAGTAGCTAGCAAACCAAATCATGTTAAAGGCTTCACAGGAATTGGCATTTAAAATAAATAATTATGAAGAAAAGAACAGTTGACGTGCCTTGAGTCGATTCCAACACCACCAGAAATATGTCAAAAACTTTTCCAAGCCAATATCTACACTGAAACATCCAAGCAAAACAAGAAGTCAACGAACTTACGCAATATCTTGTATTCTTTTAACTTGAATCAACGAAAAAGATAGTTTATAAAATGTCTTAAAGCCTGCTCAACATGCTAAGAGGTAATTACTTCTATCCTCCTTGAAATGGTAAACACTTACCCATCCAATCGAAATCTTTCTCGAACGTCGATGAGGTGGGGAGATGTAAAAAGTCCAGTATGGAAGCCACAATTACGTAAAATAGATTCCGTAAAAGTGCAAGTGGATCCCTTTGCGATACAGTTCCCGTATGAAAACGATATCAGTGTAAATCTCATAAACAAACAGTCTTGAAATTGCAAAAGGTTCAATCAATCATCTAAAGTTTCGTTATATAAACCATAACCATCTCAACATCAAATTAACAAAAAAATCATTTGGTTACCTTTCCTTTGGTGCCCGCTACATGAATAATATTCATCTCTTTTATTGGCTCCTCTAATTCCAATATCTACAAGACATAAATTACCAAACAACATATATAAAGCTCCAATACAAAACTTCCTTGGGCCAAAATCCAATTAATTCAGTAATTATAAGTGAAAATAAGATACCTTGATATAATCAAATAATAAATCAAACCGATCGCCTTTATTGCTCGTATCAGCACGACTACGTTTGGTGATGAGTGAAGATAAAGCCTCCATTGCCTCATCGTACTGGTCTACCTTTGGCGATTCACTGCCACCTTTAACAACATCAACAACAAATTTAGAAACATCACAAAAAGTATTTTTTTTTCAAAAATTCAACTATTGCAAACAAAGGTTATTAAAAGGAAGCATTTGCATATGAAATCAATTAAAACTGTATTTAAATCAGATTACAATTCGGAGTACCTACCTAGCGACATTTCTTATATAGCGCGAAGATCCCGGCCTGGAAATGCATATACAAATAAACAATTAAATTAGTACATACGCGATACAAATACATGTAATTTTATGTTCGTATGGATGAAATCAATACGTCTACCAGGAGAAACCAGGAGAAATTGGTGTAAGGAGCTTACCAGTAGAGAAAGTGGAGTTTGTATTGACGGTTGGTGAATGAGAGAAGTAGGATGAATAGAATGAGCGGCTTTCAACCCAATAACTAGGATAGGTCTTGTCCAGAAACAGAATCTTACGAATTGGGCCGGTCCGAATCGGTGACAGTGTCACAGCTGTCAGTGACGCGAAAGGCAGAGTTTAGTCTATGCTATTTTTATTTTCTATAAGAATCACAGAAGAAAACCAAAAAAGAGAC
>CAIGRT010061297.1:0-17232 GCA_903798405.1 Fraxinus platypoda | reverse complement strand
AAAAAAAAACTTGTTCTTTTCTTCTCTGTTACAGCCAAAATAAACTAGTGACTGCAAGTATGATTGCTTTTCTTGTTTTCACTTTTCTTTCTGTTTAGTTTTGCTTTCATAAGAAGGGATTAAGATTTAATCCCTACGAATCCACGCAAATATGAGGATAATGAACACGACCAACTAGGAAGCTTCTTTATTTCTGTTGGAAGATTTTACAGCANCTTCTCTGTTACAGCCAAAATAAACTAGTGACTGCAAGTATGATTGCTTTTCTTGTTTTCACTTTTCTTTCTGTTTAGTTTTGCTTTCATAAGAAGGGATTAAGATTTAATCCCTACGAATCCACGCAAATATGAGGATAATGAACACGACCAACTAGGAAGCTTCTTTATTTCTGTTGGAAGATTTTACAGCACCTTTGGACAAGATAATAGCACCACCATCTCAAATGTGCTTGAGTGGAACTTTATTTGGTATTGGTGTTTAGGGGTACCCAGTTATGGGACCCTTGTTCCCATATCCTGTGCGTCCTAAAGGGACTGTTAATGGAGACTTTCTGTCACTCCCATGAATATGAAGTCAAGAATGGATAACTGATGAAAGAAAAAGGTAGGTGTGTGTGTGTGTGTGTGTGTGTGTGTGTGTGTGAGAGAGAGAGAGAGAGAGAGAGAGAGAGAGAGAGGGGGTCCTGCACCATGGTAAGAAAAAGGGGGGTGTGTGTGTGTGTGTGTGTGTGTGTGAGAGAGAGAGAGAGAGAGAGAGAGAGAGAGAGAGAGAGAGAGGTGGTCCTGCACCATGGATGGATTTTGCAAGATTCCTGGTTCGAGCTTTTAGATGATAGTTTTGATGAAGAACTGCCAACTATTGGATGTTATAAAAACTTCCTCGGTGGGCTAGTTCAACCAAAAAAATCCAAGATTCTAGACTCAAGTTCTAGTGTTGATATGGATCCATAAACTTGCATGGTCATCTTAAAGTGTGAATGTTCGAACGACTAGTGTTACAGCCTCATGATATTGTCGTTATCAATCAATGACATTGAGTTGGTACTTGGGATGTTGGCTTGACTTGGCTGAGTTACAATCGAGTTGGTTGATTAGGTCTTTTCAATTAGGATATAATTGACATTCTCACTCGAGTAATCTGTGATTTTTCAACGTTGAGATCTCAATATTTTAGAAATAGTTAAGATTTTAATGAACATCATCTATGATCTTATCACAAAGAGGGACATACGTGCCCTTTTAGATTATGACATGTCATTCTAATGGTCACTATCGACTACTGCATGTAGACCCTAGTGCTCTTTTGGACGAAAATTTTATCTTTTTATCTCAATTCTTGTAATTGCATTTTAAGAAATTCACGTTTGACTTTTTATATTAAGGCCAAAATGTACACGTTTGACTTTTTAGCATTTTAAACTTTTACTTTCTTCTTAGTACTATTTATATGTGCATTTTGTCCCGATTTCGAGTCGCACCCTTTTGATATGTACTGAAAATACTGGAATTTTGAAGATATGTACAAAATTGACCTTCAATGCGATGTTTTACTCTAGTTAAATTTCTATTGAAGATATTCTTCGTCATTTTCTGGCTTGCGTGCTCGAATCAATGTCCATATCAGAATCTCATTCCAACGAAAACACAATACAAAAAGATCAATCCAACATAATATCCTCCTTCGCCCACCACAGTTATACACTGTTGACACTGACCACCAACTCTACACTCACCGTCACCAACAATCTGTCGCCTCCGTCAACCACCACCATCTTGACCATCGTCACCACAATAACAACGTCATCACGATCTCAATTCAAGCTCCACTGCCGACAAGGGCGATCTAAATCTCGTCGGAAAATCTCGTCTTATTCATGGTTCGATAGCATTTCTTGCTGTTGTTCGAGCATTTTGAGTTTGTGTTATGGTGGCACGACAGTTGTGAAATAAGCAAAAGTTCGCAATTTTTTTTGGTTTTTGTGCACGAATTCTACTTAGTGTAGATTTGGTGATCGAATGTAGTGGTGCTTTTGGGGATGAAAATGTTGATGCTGGAGATGGAATACGATGAGATTATGGATGTACCTATCGATTCTTTTCTTTTTCCTAAATCTCTGCCAAAACTTCCTAATCATAATTTGCCCTAAAAAGCCATTCGACACGGTGCCACCAGTAGTCGTATGTACTTAAATTCGCAATACACACACACACACACATCATCATCATCAATTCATCATCACGCTAGAACTCGCAATTTTTTAAATACATTGCAAAATCATATTAGCTTTGATCATAAGATTCTCTCGTGCCAACCAAATCCAATTTTCGCTGTCAACAATGTTACTCGTGTGTCCCAAAAGAAAATGAAGATGTTCATACAGCAATCAAGTTTCCAGCCTGGACGGTCCGCCGGCGCTGACCGGTTCATGTTGCCTAGGTCACGTCGGAATTCACGTTAACTTTTTCGAACATTAACCATTTCAATTTGTACATATGTGTTGAAGTAATTATGAGTAATTAATTGCATACGAGGTTAAGAATTTCAAATTCACGCTCCTATGAAGGGTGTGAGACTCAATAGAAGTTGAAACCTTTCTCTTTGATATGCTTAAATCAATAGTGCAATTTTATGTTGAAATGAGATGGAAGAATGCCATAGCTCCATTTTGGTTTATGAGAATGAACAATAGTCATTTATTGAATGGGGCTTTCGTAAACAATGTCTGCAAAGTGTGTTGGTAGATATGTAACGTCTAGTTTTAGTACTTTACGTTGAAGATAAAATTTGAATAAATAAATTTAATTATTTAGATTTTTTTATTTTTATTTTGGTTAGATGGAAACATAAGTATTACGAGAGCAAGCATACATTGCAATTTCAAATTTCATAAAAGATCGATAACAGTTTAAAAAAGATTTTAATATCAATCATTCGAGAAGATTAGAGGAAGAAACTCAATCTCTAAACAAAGTGTTTCACCAAGTCAATATCAAGTTCTCGGTATGATATGAATTGGGGATCTTTGATCTTTTTTTTTTTTTTAATTTTTAATTTTTTTTTATAATCGTGAATGTTCGAACCAGCTTGCGCGCAGGACTCTTACTGTTGATGTAAAATAAAATTAGGCTTGTGCATGAGTAAGTGTATGAAGAGAATATTTAAATAAATTTTTTTATAGCAATTTTTTTATAAAAGACCTATTGCTTTCTTTAAACTTCACAAATAAAAAATAAATTCAACCTTTTTTAACCACTTTATAGAATTCGTAGCAACACTTTATTAAAAAAAAAAAAAACTTACATAGTATGGGTATCAAAATATTCCTCAAAAGACCTTTAATCAAAATTTTGAAATATATAAAATGATGTAAAGTGTGTGTTACATAGTACGGGTCTCGACTCTCAACTGAGGGGGGACACAGTGTCTCCTAACGTAAAGGAGTCGTTATTACATGACTTCCCACACCAGACAGCAGGCTTTGAGAGTGGGTTATTGGTGGAGAATCTTAATCAATCACGTACCTAAATTGTGGACTAATTAAGGTTCTTTCTCATAAAAAGAGAGATTTTCGGTAAATTTTGATAAAAGCTCTAACGAGTTGTCGGTCCAATAAAATATGTTGTTAAAATTAATTGTTGACTTAGATTAAAATTAAGATTTTAATCCCTACTAAGTAGGGGTGCTAGAATTTTAATCTAAAATGTCCATAAAATGGGGACAAGAAGACGGGATCTTCTATATGTGGTTGAAAAGTTGTGAGACCCATAAAATATGTGGCTGAAATTAATTGTTAACTTTGATTTAAATTAGAATTTAAACTTTAATCCGTACCAATTAGTGGCAAAAGTTCATATGCTTGGTGCGACCTGCCCACCACCAGCAAAGCTAGGTCCAATTCACCTAAAAAAGAGGTCGTCCTTAGTCCAATTGGTGGGGTGCCAATGGTGTACCGGTTGCCTCCCCTCGTGTGCTCTTTCTATTAATGCCGGGTTACCACCACCGTGGTATTCTGAATTATCATAATTAATGGCATGCTTCCAATACATAACATATTATACATATAATACACAAAGAGTATAGGAGCCTCCCCACAACCCCCCATCTCTCATTGTGTGTCTATGTGTTTTCTCTTTTTCTTTGTGTAGTACAATGAGGTTGTCTTGTCAGCTATAGGAATAGAGAAGAATGTGGGAGACAACCAAAAACATTTGATGAAGAACATCTTTTAAGGTCCTGTTAAGGGTCTTCCGTCACCCTCACGACTTGAAGAAAAAGAAGTTAAAATCTTGTTTATTGTGCTATTCAGTTCAACACTACGTAGCACGCCTACATATCCCCCACAATACACTACCCCACATTTCTAACTATATTTATATCACCCTAGACTCTACCCTAAAATCATCACAATTTTTTAATTCTCACACACTCTCTCAATTTAATTTTACATTTCCTTTGTTTTCTGCTTCTCCAATGGCAGATACACCTGCAGGTTCACTCGCTGATAAGATCAGAATGTGTTCAATACCAGAAAAGTTTCAACTTCACTTGGCCATGTTGGCCTTGCAATTTGGTTATGCTGGTTTCCATGTGGTGTCAAGAGCTGCCCTTAACATGGGCATTAGCAAGATTGTGTTTCCAGTTTATAGGAACATTCTTGCCTTGCTTCTCCTCTTGCCCTTTGCTTATTTTCTAGAAAAGTACGTCTTTATAGTCGTTTTATCAATAGCATATACATATGTGTGTGTAATTTCTCTTTAATATATGTCCTGACCGTGCATGTCTTTCCTTGTTTGATTACTCAGGAAAGAGAGGCCACCTCTTACTTGGTCATTCGCCCTTCAATTCTTCCTCCTCGCAATTGTTGGGTATGCTCGTGAAAAATACTAATGTTAATCGATAGAATTTCTCATTGAATAAAGATGAAAATATAGATTAATTTATAAGGGTTTGAGATACTCCTCTTAATAAGATTGACTTTTTAAGATGTAATCTCAAATCTTAATATGATATCAGAATCCATTAAGCTCTGACGAGCAATTCGATCCGATTAAGACTCAAAAAAATGAGCACACGAATTTCAAAATTGGTGTGCACAAACAAGCCATCATCTTGCGAGGGCATGTTAAGGGGTAGAATCCCACATCGAATAAAGATGAAAATATAAATCAATTTATAAGGGTTTGGACTACTCCTCTTAATAAGGTTGACATTTTAAGATGGAACCCAAATCTTAACAACTAAGACCATGTTTGATATATAATATTGAATGTTATAATAAACAAGATTTCAACTTTTTTTCTTCTTTAGTATTGTTCTGTCCGATTCACCTAGCAAGACGTCATAATTTTTTAAATTATTGTAATGAAGAGATTTATTACCATGAAAAATGACAGGATTACTGCAAATCAAGGATTCTACTTGTTGGGATTGGACAACACAACACCAACTTTTGCTTCTGCAATACAAAATTCTGTGCCAGCCATTACATTTGTCATGGCTGTAATACTCAGGCAAGCTATTTAAGAATATAATATACTTGATTATATGCATTAATTGTTGCATTCTGTGAGGAGTAAGCATTTGTAGATGGTAGAGATCATCACAAGCCTTCAATATTTTAATTAAGGTCGATTTTGACCAAGTTTCCATCAATAAGGTTGGGTCTGGGTAACTAATATCATTTTTTAGGGTAAATGATGTGATTTTGGCCAAAATTCGATCAGTTAGAGGTTAAATGAGCACTTTTCGTTTACTCGAGAATACAATCTCATTATACTTTTACTAGCTAGGGTGTTTTTTTTTTTTTTTCCTCGTTGCGTTAGGTCCAAATACAATTTTGGTTTCTTTCATCATTCATTATCATTGAATACTTTGAGAGATTCTCGATTTTGTTGAAACAAGTCTTCATTAATTCGTAGGTTATTTCTTGTTTTACACTTTTTCTACATCATCGTCGAATTTATTTATTATTATTTTTTTTATCAAAAGGTCTAATGTGTGTACAATTTTTATAAGCAGATGGCGACAAAACTTGAATCTAAAATAAAATTGATCCAATTCTAATGCTTTGTCTTGATCACATTCAGGATTGAAAAGGTAAGACTGGATCGAAAAGATGGTATCTCAAAAGTTGTTGGGACACTCTTTTGTGTCGCGGGAGCTTCTGTAATTACACTGTACAAAGGTACAACTTAAGTCAATGGAAAGATTGATGTTCACATGTATTAATTTAAATCTTGTCTTCAATAAATCCCTTTTCATGTGTAGACCGTATATTTTTTTCGATCAAAAATCTAACACATGAACAATTTTCATATAGAGAGGGATGAGAATCGTCTCCTACCTCATCAAATACCATGTTAATAATTATCTCGTCTAAAAACTTAATCCGATAAAGAGTAGCCTCACGTATTCATTTAACAGGTCCAACCATTTACAGTCCTTCTCCATCAACAGTGCAAAGAATTGCACCAATGTTGCGTAACTTAGGAAATGCTGATGGCAAGAGCTGGACACTGGGGTGCATTTTCTTAATTGGCCATTGCCTGTCGTGGTCCGCATGGCTCGTGCTGCAGGCACCAATACTCAAGAAATACCCTGCAAGGCTCTCATTTACTTCTTATCAATGTTTCTTTGGGGTTATACAATTTCTTGTTATTGCTGTTTTTATGGAGAGAGACCTTCAGGCTTGGCTTGTTCACTCTGGAGGAGAGCTCTTCAGTGTTTTCTATGCAGTAAGTTAACATACATATATTTATTATTTTGCATCATAGTTGCCGCATTTTCTAGTGGTGATAGGATATAACGGTAATGAAGAAAATGGCTCTTTCCAAAAGGGGTGAATGCAAATAAAAAAATCCCCCGGATAAGCTTCATGACCAGGCGGTCTTCGTAATAGAGATGTTAAAAAAAATGGTCAATTGTGTCGAGTCTAGTATAACAAGATGACAGATGATGTGTGTAGTGGTTAGTAGTCAGTATATGCAAAATATATATAAATATGAGTCATGTGATAGCGAACCGTATGGTCGAAAATCGTAAGTTGGTAAAACGAGAAACTTTGTTTAAATTTAGAATTCGACATAATAAGTAGAGACAAGAATTGAACTCACGACCTTTATTGTCGACAGCTATGCTGCAAGTTTAAAAGAACTTCTTAAAAATATATAAATAAAATTTAATTTTTAACATGAGCTTGCAGGGAATAGTGGCATCAGGGATTGCATTTGCTGTACAAATATGGTGCATTGACAAGGGCGGCCCGGTTTTCGTTGCGGTGTATCAGCCGGTTCAGACACTTGTAGTCGCCATTATGGCCTCTGCTGCACTGGGAGAAGAATTCTACTTGGGAGGGTATGATATGCTCCCCATCTTTTTATCTATCTTATTTTATTATTAAGATAAGTAACTTTCTTACTTATAAGAACAAAAATTCAAGCTTAATCCCTGTTTGATGTCAAAATAAGTAACTTTTAATGTATAGGAGCAAGTCTATCTAAACCTGAAGAGAAAAAGGAAAATAGTATTTAAAAGTAACTTTTCAACATATCTACAATTTTTAGTAAAGTTACTCTTTCTATTATTTTACATTTTTTTAAAAAAATTACTTATTCAAAAATTAATCTTTACTTAGTCTTTGTTTGGCAAATTTATAAATCATTTATAAATCTAAGAGTTGGATCATTAACTCATTGCAACACTTACTTGACTACACGGGTTTCTAAATAGTCTCGATTAGTCTTATATATATAGCCCTTGTTTGGTTTTACTGAAAAATGAGTTTATGAAAATTGGAGTCTGATAGAGACGTGTTAACAAATACTTTGAATAGAAATTATTCATCTTTAACTTTTCTTCAATCATTCTAGATGAAGACCTTTGCAAAAGTAGGTCGGCTAGCTTTCAATGAGTATATAATTCACTCAATTACGATTCATACTCAGATATGTCTATTCAACACCTCAAATGCCTTATACTACACCTCTCTTTTGTTCGCCCCTAGACCCGTTCAAAAAAAGGGAACTCTTATCTTTCCAACCAAGAGTTCTCATTGGAATTTTTTTTAACGAATTTCAATTTAACTTTAACTTTTCTCACTACTTTGATCTTTCTAGTGGTCAGTTTTAATGGTTTACATGTGGTTGCGATTGCACAGGATAATTGGAGCAGTGTTGATCATAGTAGGGTTATACCTTGTCCTGTGGGGCAAAAACGAAGAACGTAAATTCTCAATGCCGAATGCTGCGATTCTGTCAGATGCGGACCACGGGAGCAACCGAACAATAACCAATCAAATCAAGTCCTCGCTCGCTCAGCCACTGATATCTCAATCAACGGAAAATGCTTGACCCGCAAAAAGTCCAAATATTAACCTACTGTCTTTGCTGGAAACGAAAACGAAAACGCTGATCAGTTCAATTATGCTTATGTAGAATGGCTTGAAGTGTGTATGAAAGTTTTCTCAAGATGGTGGGGTGGGGTGCGGGTCTAAGCATGCAAATCCCATATGGTTATTTATATGTTATATGTTAGCAATATTAATGGGTTGCTTAATTTATTAGAAATTTTATGCCCTATCTGAACGAATTTAGACTCAACCATCCATCTCTATAAATCAAAGTCCCTTCCGAGCAAGTTAATAAGCAAGTCAACAACAACAAACTATTCTTTATAAATCAACAATGCCACTCTGTTGGGTTCAAAATTTGAGATATAAGGGGTAATAATTGCATAAAATGTCATCTGGATTACCATGCTAGCCCATCAATTCAGCAACATAGTCAGAGATCTGCAACCTTATTGTTACACCAAACAAAATTTTGTAACAGGGAAAAAAAATGGAAAAGATGTCCATACAAAACACAAGCTGCCCATACTGCCCAAATCTGGGGAACCTCAAGGTGCTTGATGAATTAACACTTCGATTGCTAGAATCTGTACATGATGGCTCATTTCAGGCATGAGATAGCCACGACACAGATCAGGATTTTTGACTTGAAGCACACCGGTCGAGTTCGTCCAAAATCAAGTATCAGACTATTACAATTTGACATCAGCCACCTGAAAATTATTGGCGATCACCAGACTTCGTCATGGTCCTGCAGATGTTCCCAGTAAGCCGGTAATATCTTGACAATGGCGCAAAGCTGCCCTTATGGCCTCTAACATTTCATTGATGTTTATACGTCTCCTGCAGTTCAAGGCATAAAAGAACTTTTACCACTGACATATTAGAATACGCATATAACATTGAAAATTTATGGGGAAAAAACCACCGCTATCTGTTAACCACTTGGTAGATAGGGACATTTATTTATTTAAATGTGGCCCTTCACGTGCAAGCTTAACTTATATGACCAAAGCCTGACACGACAATTCATAAATGAGAGATAGCAAGACTTGAACTCAGCTATTTTACGAAGCTCTGATCTTTAACCAACCCATCTATAGTTTAAGCTGCTAGGGTAGGGACACATTTTTATTAAAATGGTGTCTTCAACATTATCATAATCCTAGAAGCACCATTAAATAAAGAACTATATAAATCAATATCGCATCATTATTGACCTACGACGTAAAACTAGCCTCTGTCGGGCCCGGAAATGCGATCGAGCCCGACATAGTTCATGTTTACATAAACTAGAAAACAAAGAAGTGGAGAGTGCTCCTCATGACTAGCAGAAAAACATTTGTTTAGCACAAATTATCTACCCACACGTCGCTCCTATGTATTGGGAAAACATTATTCATTGATTTTACTTCCATAATAGCCATAAACCGAAGGTTATTCCACAGGATATCAACTGATGTGGCTGAAAATTAAGTGCAGAAATAGTTGAATAGAAAACAAAACTGTTCTAGTGCATATACATACACCAATGTTCACCACCATGCATAAAAATGCAGTTTTCTGAGAGGTTTCTTCTCCGTTAAACTGCCTTATCAGATACCCCACTAATTTTTCAATATGCATAGGCTTAAAAGAAGACCAGTAGAAATAGATATTAAAGTACATTCATTAGGAATAAGAAATGGAGCTTTAAGAATCATCAATGTTGGTTGAACAGTACGTGTTAAAAGTGGTTCATGATACTGAAGTTGGGAAAGCCTGGCATATGGAATCTATTAAGATTCAGGATTCAAGGAAAGGTATACAATCTAAATGCATTGGGAATGGAAAGAAAACACTAACAAACTTACAGAACACTAACGCCCACAACAGCAAGAGGTCGTGGATAAGCTTCAATTTCCTTCACCTTCTGATCAACAGCTTGGTCCTCATCATTTGACATGGAAAAAGCAGCAGTTTTGGAGATTGCTTCAGTCTGCAAATCTATCTTGTCACTTCCGATTCTCCATATTTCTTCCTTTAAAGATGGAAGCCTGTCCATTGCCTGCAAAGGCAACTACTACGATTAGAATTGCAGATTAACTAACACAGGAGAACGTGTGAGGTCAAAAATTCACTTATTATCTATGAAGAGACATTCTACTTGGAAGAACACATACCTTCGGAATGTCAATTTTATTTAGCACCACAATATATGGTCGTTCAAGGTAATTAGGATTGTACATCCGCAATTCCTGCAGGATCATTGTACATAAACCACAGTATACATTAAAAGATGAAGGAAATAATGAAATTTACTTAAAAATTGAAATGAATTGAGACCAATTGAGTCCCAACTCTCTCTCAAGTTATCGAGTAATTTTGTTAGTGGAAATTAGCAGAAAAGAACACAAGTATGTAGATAGAAAGATGCAAACCTAAAAGGCATACCGCGCGCATACACACACACACACACACACACACACACAGAGAAAGAGTGAAAATAAGCTGAAAGGAAAAAAAGAAAAAGAAAAAAAGAAGTAACACAGGAAACAAAGAGTTCGAAATCAGAATTCAGCCAGTAGACTTGCATTCATCAGCGTCTATATATGCTAATGAATTATCAACATGATCCATCATTCAGTAACAAAGTTCAAAACTGAAGTAGGCATACTTCTTTCACCGTTCTGTAATCACTGACAGGGTCCTCAGCACCTGCATCAACAACATGGACCATCAGCCGAGTCCTCCTCAAATGCCTTAAAAAATTGCGACCGAGACCCTGTAACGTGACACGGTCATGCATGAATTTAGAGTTCAGAATGAAAACAATAACTAAAAACAACAAGACCACTGAAGAAGAAGCTTGCTTAAAAGTAATTGACGTAAGATTTTTTGAATAAATCATAATCTGTAATACCTTCCCCAGATGAGCTCCTTCGATGAGACCAGGCAAATCTGCTAAAGTTGCCGCAGATAAAAATTTTCCTGCCCCCAAGCTAGGGTCACCATCAAGGCGTCCCAAGTTTGGCATCAAGGTTGTGAATGGATAATCAGCTATATCAGGCTTTGCAAGTGTAATGGCTGCCAATAGGGTAGATTTTCCGGCATTTGGGAGTCCCTGAAAATTAATGGATAATGGTTAGGTTCTAAACATTGACGGACTGGTATGCAGGATTAAGTCATGACTTCATATCAAACAATTTCAATAGTTTCACCACTATAATAAATGAAACAGCAGGGAACCCTATCATAAATATGACGCTCAATATGGCTTGCAATCTACAGACCCAGTCAAACAGTCACAACAAAGAACGGATGGACAAAGGAAAGTGGGTAAGGTCGTGTAACTTGGTTGTTTGGGTCATTAGGAACATAATATCAAAATGTAATAATCATTTGGAAACTATTTCAACATCGAACAATGTTTACACACCTAGGGTACTTAAACACTAGAGTATTTGTGAATGCTTGAAGATGCAAATGAAAACAATCACACAAAGCAAATATTAAAGTATGAATAAATGCCAAAACACTTACAAATGCATTTCCCCAATAAGTAAAATTGTGGATTTCCCAACAGAAAAATAGAAGGTAAGCACATCCAGTTTAATTAGGATAAGTAATTCTAGTTTAGGAGCCAAACTTCCTACTCAATCAGACAAGCAAATAGATTCTGTAATACAGTTGCATTTCTAGACTAGAAAGGACAAGATCTAGTTTTTCCAACCCATGAACTATCTAGAAAAAGATCTTGTTAAAGAGAAGGTAAAACTGGCTGAAAATTAGATGGGACAAAATTTAGCAACAACTAACTGCAAATGAAGAATTTCACTTCCTGTTTATCTCAACAAAATATCAACATGTGCATGTCTATGCACTTGTGTCTATAAAAGCATGCATGGTATGTACAAATACACTTAAAACAGAACGTGCATACACCAAAATTTCCATGCAGTGCTCATGAAGTGGATACAATTATATGCATACAACCATGCGAAGAAACAGAAAAGAGTATATACTCAATACTTACAATGAGACCAACATCTGCAACAACTCTAAGTATCAACTGCAAACTAACCTCTTCACCAGACTGACCAAGAACCAAAACCTGAAACGTATAGAGAATTATTAAGTGTCATCCTGTGAAAAGACATCGCATTGCATTCCTAAGGTATATACCAGGTTTTTATTCAATTTCAAGCGTTGTTATCAAGTACCATTGTTCTTTAGGAGGTGACAGATTCTAACACAGAGTAAACACATGTCAAAGTTGTCAGGTTAGACTTCTTTTCCATTCTATGAAGATATAACGTAATGGATAGAATACCATAAACTTCACCAAGTAGATAAATGCCATGGTGTTTTTCTTACAAGGATGCAGTGGCACATAATGGAGCAGTCCTTTTCCATAGTCAGAAATCTTCACATGGTCATCCACAATCAATAACATTAAAGATAAACTAAGTCTAATACGGGTATGTTAACAATGTCATCTTCTAAAAAAATACAATCTGTTTCTTCCTCACAATTTTTCTTTTTTCTCAGTCTTAAAACTTGTCAGTCTTTAGTGGAATTTTATGGTCGTTATGTGGGCCTATCTACCACTTACTCTCCACTTTTAACAGTCAATTTCTCGTTTGTTGATGCATCGATGTTGTACCATCACCTACCATTACTATTCACCTTTTACAACCCTTCTCTCATTTGACTGGATAACGTAAAAAAATGCTTAGTTGCAATATCGCTCACAAGAATTGAATCTTAATTGAACTTCATGGCTAAGGTGCCTTCAGCTGATATGTTATTCCAGTGCCTGTGTTTGGCTTTGAACTACTCATACACAACCAAAATAACTTTACATATGATTACAATTTACAATGAAGAGGACTGATTTGAATTGTTTCTTAGGTCATTTATTTCTTAGTAAATAGCTAAAATACATTGTTACTAAATTTGAGATTTTGGATCTCTCTCAAGCTTTACTTCCACAATCCCTTCCATCCAAATATTCATGATCTGGATGTGAATTAATTGAATTACTTATCCCTCGGTCTATTTTTCCCATCCAATTTATGTACTTTATTAACCAGGATGATATTTTTAACAGCCAAATGTCATTTTAAATATTTCAATACTTGCTATTGTATTTAGTTACGTTGTGCATTGAAATATCTAAAGGAAGGCTAATCTTAGTTGACAAAGGTAAATAAAAAGAGGATTTTCAAGTGAGAACTGGAGGATCTCCGGCAAACACATTGTGCTACTCTATTCTTTTTTACACAGAGCGTTTTCCATCATGTTTGGACATGGGCATGCTGCTAACTATATCCTAAGAAACAAAACACGGACACTTGCAGGCGACATGACATGCACCCATCAACAATTTTTTTTTAGAAAAATGGGACAAAGACATATCAAAATAATTTATTTACATTTTTATATTGCATCTTTGTTTTTATACTGAGTATTTTTTAATATCATTAAAAAAAAAAAAATTAGTTTTGATTTTTTTAGTGGAATCTCTTAAATCGAATGGGTATCTATTACAGATAACTTATATCCAAAACTCATGCATAGGCGTAGACATTTGCATATGACTATAACAGAGGTTCTGGAGAATTGGGATGGTATTAAAATTGCATCATGATTATGGTAATAACTATTGTTTCGCAGATGCGGTAATCGAACAAGATTTCTCAACATTCATATCAGAATACAGCAATATAAAATTGCAGCTTGATGCATTGATAATTTGAAAGAAATGAAACATCAACAGTTAAAATCAACATCTGCAGAACGAGAAATATATTTTGCTGGTTGAAATATGTCATGGAGCAGGTTATAACTAAGTCAGTCAAGGATAAACATGCTATCGAAATTCAAATATCTCTCTGTAATCATCATGACAAAGGGCAGTAAATGAACAGAGAAGTGAACATAATTATTGACATATAGTATGGAGATTCGTTAGGTCGTACATAATTATTGACATATAGTATGGAGATTCCTTAGGTTGTACTTTGCCATAGATGCAAACAACAAAATAGGAATTATATGCAATATCTCTACCCAGCGTAAATTCTCCAAATTAGAACTCAGAGAAGACAGATACAGGAAAATATGTCTAACAGAAGATTGTGAACAATGTAGGGCCTTACCTTATCACTGTCATCTCTCATCACATTAGTGGTTAAAGCTGTCGTTCTCTTTCTTTTATGCTCAGGGACTTCTAACAAGCTAATCTGCCAAAAGCAAATAAGGAACAGACTCATTGACGATGCATGCAGTTTCAAAACATGCTTAATATGTCTTTGCTACAGCCACAGACATATATAATATAGAGAAGAATGCCTCCAAGTAAAAACAAAACAATTAATTCAATCCGTAATTTTCATTTAAATGCTATCTTAATTATCATTTTTCAATGTTTAAGGAACGGTTTTTTTTTTGTTTGTTTTCTCTTTTCCATGCTTTTTCTGTTGTCGGGGATGGCATTTTGGGACCAACCTTAAAGCTTAGTCATGATGTAAGCATCTAGCTAAAATTTGAGAATGCAGATTCTCACCCCTCCTTGTCCACCCCTGGCTACAAGAACTTCATCACCTGGACGAGCTAAATCAGCCAGAAGCTTTCCTCTTTTATGTTTTACAACAGTACCTGTCATATGTGGCAAAAATATAGTATGGGTTTAACAGAGTGGGCTTAGTTTTATTACCTATATTCATCTATTGGCAAAAGAAGGGCTAAATCATAATAATAAATAAGTAATAACCAACATGCATTGATCAACTTTTTCAACTGTGATTAATTGCAAAAGAGAATAAAGATAAATGAATTCAACAATGTACTCCACAAACCTGGAGGTACTGGAATGCGCAAAGAAGGAGCGGCAAGTCCATCGCGCAGTTGTGATGTCAGAACGCCCATTGCATTAGCATTTCCTCCACGTTTCGCATTGTATCGACTTTTCTTGTGGAACTCCAATAACGAATCTTCGCTCTCATCTGCATATATCACAACGTCACCACCATGTCCACCCATAGGAAGAATGAGTGAGCCATCAAAATCCCTTTTATATGAACTCTTTTCCTTTATCTTGTGTTTTCCAAATTTTCCTCGTGAGTTAGAAGGAGCCCTCTGAGTAGGCATACTAAGGACGGCACCATGACCTCCATCTCCAGCACGGACAGTGATCACCACCTGATCAAAATATTTATGGGGTTCCTTTTCTAATGTCTCAGGGGTTGGAGACGGAGGACTTTTCACCTTAGATAGTGCACTCTTCAGCGAGTAGCATCCAAAATTTCTACTAGTGTTCCTTTTCCTATGAAAACCGTAAGAAGAGATGCAATATAAGCAATAACTATGAAATTCAAGTTGCAAACACATATAGAGAATGTGGACAATGCCATGAAGTGATGCAACGTTAGACATCAAAAGTTAAGGTTGGCATCAAATAAATTTTTCTTCACGGTATGAAGTCAAAGTACACAACACGTGCAAAACGAGAACCAAAAAAAGAATAATCTAGTGATATTTTCAAGAAAAACTCACTGTCTGAGTTAGTACTATAATTAATGAAAGAAAACAAAGAAACTAACATCACAGTGCAATTTTTATTATTCCTTGTTCTTGGAGAAGTTCTAACGAGATTGTAAAAAACAAATAACAAAAATTATATTGTTGTTACGGGAAAGTGAGAATTAATCGGAAATTGAAATGAAGAAATAAATTGTCTGAAATTTCAATTGCGTTGTGATAATGTGTAAAATAAGGCTCAAACGATATGAAAATACCGGCATATATCAGGGAATTGAGGTTGCTATAAAAAAAAGACCAAATTATAACTAGAAAAATCTTTAACCCAATGACAAACGAACAATTTCATATTTCCGTAAGCAACTATTTACTTTTTCAAATATTTTGCTAGTAATAATGGAGAGAAAATAAAATAATAAATTTAAACGGGAACTAGAAATCGAGGAATTATTGGGTTTTATATATTATCGAACATATATACCTTTGAGGAAGAGTAGGTTGCGAAGTGAAAGCAGAGAGAGCAGCCCACGACTCTTTCTCAAAATTGGCGTTGATAAATGATAACGAACAATGTGGAGGAGCCAAAAATAGCATTTTCCTTCTCTTGCGGTGCTTAGGTATGTGTGTGGGGGAGGCGGTGGCGGTGGCGGTGCTACTCAGTAGTGTCACTCCGGTGAATTTTATTTGGGTGGAGCAATTTCGAACGTGACAGTTACTATCCGATAACCTGCACAAACCAGCTTACTCCAAATGGTGTGTTTGGATGACCGTCCGTTTGATTGCAAACGTCGAATTTGGGTGAAAATAAAAAGTCTGTTTGGTACAGATTCTCATTTTCTACAGTAAATCAATTCTCATTTTCAACTATACATTCTTCAATAAAATAATATTTTCCATCACATCAATATTTTTTTCTTCTTTTTCAATCACACATTTCCCCTCATTTTAGCACAAAAATATAATTAAGAGCCCATTTGGTAAAAATTCTCATTTTCTACAGTAAATCAATTCTCATTTTCAACCACACATTCTTCAATAAAATAATATTTTCCATCACATCAATATTTTTTTCTTCTTTTTCAATCACACATTTCCCATCATATCACTATTCAAAAATCAATTCTTCCCCCAAAAATCCCTACCAAATACACTAAAAATGAATTAAGCCCCGTTTGATTCCCTCTATTTTCTCGTGAAGTCGGAAAAAATTTTCTATTTTTCACCTTTTGTGGTGTTTGATAGCAAAATTTTTCCCGAAATTTGTTTTCCCTCCCCACCCCTCACGCTCCTCTTTTCTTGGTTTTGAAGGAAAATATTTTCTTTTACTTTTTGTGGTAATTGATTTTCCAGCTTTTTTTTTT
>CAIGRT010061289.1:0-14734 GCA_903798405.1 Fraxinus platypoda | reverse complement strand
GAAATTTAAAACTTCAGTGACCGTTGCTGCAAGTTTGAAACTTTAGTGACCGTTTTGTTATTTTCAGGTAACGTCAGTGACCATTTGTGAAATTAACCCAAAAACTTTTTAATCCTGTGAAAACAGGGCCTTGTGTAATTTTCAATACCTTTAATTGACCCATGCATCAGGGCAAATACGTCATTTCAAGAACCTTCTACCTGCTTGAGTTTCAAGCATTGGGAGGTCCGAATTTCCAAGAATATATGCAAAGAATACAATTCATATTTCACACACCTATCCTCTTTGTTTCGCACACAAACACACGGTGCGAGAGAGATCTACGAGAATGGCGAGTGCATTGTCATCTTCAATGAATTTGGAGGATGTGCCTTCGGTGGATCTAATGACGGAGCTCCTCCGCCGCATGAAGTGTTCATCGAAACCGGACAAACGCGTCATCCTTGTCGGTCGGTACACTTTTTTTTTAAAAACCTTTTTTAACGTTTCAACGTTCTTCGTTTTTTTCCCTTATATTTTGGTTTGATTTTGGGGTTCTGGAAATTTAGAGATGAGAGAGTTTTAGGGTTTATTTGCTAATTACGATAAATGAATGTATCGCGTTAGTTGGTTAAAGTTGAGTTTTTGAAGATATAAACATTGCAATGGTTCGCAAAAGTGCTCTGTGCATAATAGAAGAGACTGATTTAATTTTTCTTTTTTAATTTTCTAGACAAATAAAGCCTTACTGGAAACCCAAAATATGGGGGATGGGGTGGGGTGGGGTGGAATAGAAAAGGTGATGAATATATGATATAGGTCAGCACTTTAGTTTATATTCTTCTCTAATACGGATTCATGCTATTCGTGGCTTGGAAGTGAATTCTTTTGTCGGGTCTAGTTCCAATTGAATTAAGTTATTTATTTAAGAAGGTTCTGTTGGTGCTTCAATGATTTAATTTCGTAACTTTTAAGCTGAGAGGGGGAACACCCTTCGATTCACTTTCAACTAGTACTTTGTAGTGTTTGTGTATCTACAGTTGTTGATAAAGGGGCCAAACTCTTAGCTCATGTATACATTATTGACCTTAAACGGTCAACAAAATCATTGGCTAGGGGTCGTGGAATATAGTCATTTCGGCCATATCTTTGAAGAGTTTTCTCTTAGCAAATTGTAACTTTGGAGAATAAAATTTTGAAGTTGTTTGTCATGCTGTTTTGATGCTGAGCAACTTTATTCAATCTGCTTTGCAGGCCCACCAGGATCAGGGAAAGGTACTCAGTCACCAATAATTAAGGATGAGTATTGCTTGTGCCACTTGGCTACTGGTGATATGTTGAGAGCTGCCGTTGCTGCCAAATCACCCCTTGGGATTAAGGCTAAGGAGGCCATGGACAAAGTACTTTTTCCGTCTTTATGATTTGCATAAAACCTGCTGGATAACACCTTTTTGTCTTAATGAATTTATGCGTTTGTCATGGTTTCTCAGGGAGAACTTGTTTCTGATGACTTGGTGGTTGGGATAATTGATGAAGCTTTGAAAAAGCCTTCCTGCCAAAAAGGTTTCATTCTTGACGGATTTCCCAGAACAGAAGTCCAAGCACAAAAGGTTGTTGCTTTTATTTGGCATCTGGATGTTCATTTGTGATATAATTTATTGACCTGAATATCTTCATATAATGATCTAAAATATTGCTTTGTTTCTTTATATCAGCTTGATGAGATGCTTGAACAACGTGGTGTTAAAGTTGACAAGGTTCTTAACTTTGCAATTGATGATGCAATCTTGGAAGAGAGAATTACCGGTCGCTGGATCCACCCTTCCAGTGGTCGCACCTACCACAACAAGTTTGCACCTCCTAAAGTACCTGGTGTTGATGATGTAATACCATATTACTTATATTTGCTCTCTTATTATGCAAATGCAAAATGTTTGCTGCCTGTTGTAGTTATGATGCGTTTAGCTTCTCTTTCTGCTGCTGCATGGGTGTAATTATCAATGCTAATTCCAGGAATTAATTAAAAATGAGAGAGAAGAGAAATGCAAGAAGCTAGGAGGGACAGAACAAAATGAAGAAATTTTTGAAATTTCTTCTCCTAACCTTTTTCCTTTGTTAGGTTAGAAGAATAAAAGAAGAGAGAGATATGAAAAGGAAAGGAAATTAAATTATATTTTCTCCTCTTTTCTCCCTGCAATCAAACATAAATGACAGTAAGTTAATGTGTTTGTAGAGCAAAATTCACCTTTACACAGTTGGGATTGTCGCCTCAGTGCATGTGATGGTGCTTTGCTGCTTTATATAGTAGGGATTAACCTATTATTACTGAAGCTGATTTCATCTGAATATCTTTGTTAAGGTCACTGGGGAGTCTTTAATTCAACGTAAAGATGACACTGCAGCTGTTCTCAAGTCAAGGCTAGAAGCTTTCCATAAGCAGACTGAACCGGTATGCTGTTCTTTATGTGATTTTCTTAGCTTTTTTCCATTCTGCGTTGGCTTCCTTGCACCCACTCAGGAGGAATTATGCTAGCGAACTTTCTTTTCGAGATTAAAGATGGAAAAATGAAGTTGCAAAGATTATACCTGATTCCGCCACTTGTGTCATTTACTATTATGCCCCTGTCATACTTTGCCAGCTTAAATCGAAGTTAAATTAGCTTTTTAGTTTTTCTACCTCCAAATTTTTTCCAATTTGGGAAAGAAAAGTTTGCTAGGAGTTACCCCCTCCTCCCCTGATGTTATCCCTTTTCCAAGAACTATGCGAGTTACAGATATTTATAACCTTAACAGGTAAAACATGTCCTGTTCCAGAACTAGTCAGCTCACAGTTAGTCTAGCACGGGCATTGTTAACTGATCAAAAAAGAGACCCACGGGGAACGAAGACAATCAACATGTCACTGCTGATTCATATTAAAATGCTTCAATAAAATTGAACTTGTTATACAAAGAAACAGGGAATAGAAATAAATATTTGCAGGTAGCTAAACCTGATTTATCACGTGTCTATTTTTAGTAAACCTTAAGCAAGGCAACCTTGGATTGTTTTCCTTTTTAGCATTGAAAATTAGATTAACCAATTCCAGTCAGCATGGAAATTAGTGACTAACAGCTTCTTTGGACAGGTTACTTTTTACTTGCGTATATTCCAACTTCACTTTAAAAAATATTGTTTCATTCTAAAACTTAAGAATGGTTAGCGTACTTGAGCATTAGCCAAATACACACTGAATGTCAGCATTCCCGATCTGAAATATCGTTACTTATCATGTATGGTTTTACATGCTATTCCTATGTTGAATGGAGAAATCATGTCACTTGGATTCATGCATTCATAACATATGTCAGTTTTCGAATCCCCTGCATATTTCAGTTACTCCTTTCTTTTCCTTGAAATGCAGGTCATCGATTATTACACTAAGAAGGGTATCGTTGCAAACCTTCCAGCAGAAAAACCACCTCAGGAGGTGACAGCAGATGTCAAGAAGGCACTCTCCTGATGAAGATTTCCATTTTTTCGACTAGACCTAAATATTTAAACTTGGATTTTGGTCCGTGTTTTCTGATACATTATTAAATTACTGCTGAGAGGCAGCAAGGCTTTGTGGCTGTTGCTAACCCAAACACCCAGCGTTGAGATGTTTAAACAAGTTAGAAAATAATTGTCGACAGCGGCTTTCCAAAGGCTATATTTATGTTTCCAACCACTTTATAGTTGCCTTCATATTTATATGTTTATATTGGGTTAGACGCTAGTGGTTATTGAACTTTATTTTCTTCTGATCACTAAAGTTCGTAGTTGAGCTTAGAGCTTATTGGGAATGATTTTAAGAAAATCAATTCCCCTCGTTCATTTTCAACCACACACTCTAGGGACCCACAACCTTCTTTTATTCTACTTTTTGACAGCACAATTCCGAAAAATGAGTGTGGGATAAAAGTGATTACAAATAATAAAAATCAAACAAGGGCTTGTTATAATGTTTCACAGCTAGAGGGTGTTTCAGAATCCCGCGTTGGAAGAACATGAAAACGAGGGGTTAAAGAGTATTATAGAAGAATCATGCTACTTGTACAATTTTAGTTGACAACTTCACTCTTGGATGCATCACATTCTTCGATTTTAAAAACAGCTTAAAACTACTATTTAAATCAACTGCTCGAATTTTGACAATATCAAGGTTGTCAACAATGGTTGTCAACGAGGTTGTACAAATAGTTTAAGTGATGAAGCTAATCCACTTGGTCTCATTTTATAATGAAGAGAGATGCTATTCAAACAGGGGCTACTGACAGGGGAACGGGGGCTGAGGTGGATTCACCTCAGCCCTTGATTTTGATTTGAATTGTATACAATTCAAATCAAAGTCCACGTCAGCCCCTATTAAATTTCGTGTCAGTAGTCTCTGTTTGAATAGCATTAATGTATAATGAATCATGCTTGGGGTACAATCATGGATGACAATTTTGTTGATTACATATCATGTGGCAAATTATCGTTGGATAGTTTGAAAAATAACTTGTTTTTGCAACCAATAGTATTTTGACAGCTCATACATTGTCATTTATGGTTGTACAAATAAATTAATCTTATACACATTTTCACATTCAGAAGACAGGCTAGCAAGAATTAACACGTCCTAGGCCTAGGGGCTGCTGGCTTCGAAACTTTGATAATGCAAACATGTTCAATCACATAATTCTTCTATTAGGGTGTTATTTTTCGTTCAAGATACTTTCACAATGCAAATATATTGGGGACAATCCCTATTGGGAAAGACGCCTACAAAGGCTCTAGTTGATTCTCCCTAAGATTTGTTACCTTGTTCGACTAAACTCGTCTCTGCATTCTATTCTATCACGTTGAAACTCCACCTGTTAATCTGTAAACGTGTCTTTCGGGTACCTGTGAGATGGAGCCAATTTATTGATCCTACAGCTAAAATCCATGACCTTGGTCGACTGAAGCCATTGGCTTTGCATTCTATTACGTTGAAAGCCAATCAGTTTTGCACGATGGGTTTTCAGAAATGTCGTGATAGATGCAATAAACGAACAGGTGCAAGTATTAAACTGCAGCAAAATGGCATAGCAAAGAACTGAAAGATCTTCCAAACGACACCTAGAGAGAGAGTGAAGTCCCGGAGAATACAGTAGAACTATAAATCAAGAAAAAATACACACGAGGGGGACACAGGCAACAAAAAGGCTGTCAACAACATTTGGGTTATTACATGACATAAAATCCAATTTATTAACTTCAGAAACAGTGAGCATTCATCCAAACTAAAATTGCAAATCGGACATCATTAAAGAGTGCAAATTCTTAACAAATCCTACATCCTAGATGTCTACAGTAATTTTTGCATCCAATTGCGAGAACTCTTCATAGAACGCCTTGAAGTGCTCGTATGAATGCTTAACATCATCAACTGCACACATTTCTCTAATACTGTGCATTGACAATTGAGGAGCTCCAACGTCAACCGTGCGAATGCCTACACCACTTGCCAAAATGGGACCAATGGTTGAACCACAGGGCATGTCATTGCGAACCACAAAATCCTGCAATTTGACATTCATCTCAGTCATATACAATTCACTACAAAATCCCATCAATGAGCATCATGTATGATATGCATAAAAATTTCCTTTTTCTCTTGTATAACTGATTGCTTATCTTGCTTGCTTTTCCTTGTTCAAGAAAGTGGTGATCATCAGAATTTAACGAGAACATAACTAATACCAACATGTTCTGAAAGCATATCATGAAAAAACATGTTTGGGAAGTGTTTAAAAACATTTTAAATTATATATAGATAGAAATTAGTGGTAGATAAGTGATTAATACTTGCGGGTCCCTTGAAATGTGTGGATAAAAAGTGGCTTGAATATTTGTAAACAACTTATAAACATGAGCCAAACATAGTCTAAAATAGGATAAGGACCTAAGTAACAAATACATGGTGGGATGCAATGTTCAAGAAATGGAAAATTTAAGAAATGTGATTTGATATCTTGTATAAGTTTTGAAGTCTCGGACGATATATAGAAAATAATTTGAGGAATGCTAAATTGAGTGTTCTAGAACGCAATGGTATACTGGCCATCGATTGGTATTCACGCGATCTATTTAAGACTATTGACTAAGATGAATGACATCTGCCACTCGGGATAAAACACTGTTAGTTACCCAACTTATACCGTTGTTTCACTTTACTTTTTTTTGTTCCAAATTAGTCGCTGAACTTTCACATCTTTTCCAGTTTAGACACTCCGATTGCTTAAAAAAAATACTGATATAGTAAATACGACGTAGGGGAGACTTACAACTTTTTTTGTATACATGTCCTACATTCATATATGCTACTGTTACTTTTTCTGTTCTCTTGCAAAGCACAACTAGTATGATATAATGCATTTTCAATAATGCTACTTGCACAGGATTAACTGACAGAGGCTTTGACAGGTGCTGTGTTGGTAGCACCTGTATGACTTTTTTTTTCCCTCTAACTGTTCAATGAAATAATGACACTTGTCTCCCTTGTAAAAAAACCCCGTCACTCACCTTGTTCTTGTAGCAGGGTTGATGCATTTTTGTCCAGCTGGACAATAAGATGTGCTAATAGATATAGATATTTCACTAATTTAACACAAGGTACACGGAATACCCAAAAGTAAACAAAGTGACTAATTTAAACCAAAATAAGTTAGGTGACCAAAGTGAAATAACACTATAAAGTTGGGTAAATAATACTGTTTCTGACCCTCGGTCGGTCTCATGTCTTCATGTTCTGTTATGGTTGTTAGGACATGGAAACATGGTTCGGATGCTCAAAGACAACAATTTGGCTATTTTCATCTGGTGATATTATCAATTTTATTATTTAATGCTTATCAGTTTCTTGTTGTCAATCAATCAAAACAGTTTTAAAACTTTTTACTATTCCCAACCTGTATAGGAAGACCGTGTTTGGTTGCTATCTCCCGGAACACGAAGGAAGTAATTGCATTGGTTGCATATCGTTGATTTGCATTGTGCTTAATGACTAGCCCACTGTGCATTTTAGGTTGATGATTCTCTTCATGTTTGTCCTGTAAACAAAAATAAATCATCATAATGCAGAAGATAGTCAATACAGAATCCCTGTAATTGGAGGCATTACACATACCATATAATTAGGATGCAAGGCATGAGCCATGTCAGCTGAGACCAGGAAACTCCTCTGAATTGCTTTTGGTAGCAACTGTATGAAAATCAATTAACGAGAGATAACAGCAGATTAGCCGGGGAAAAAAATGAAATCTGGTGAAATAACTTCTTAATAAAGGTAATCAAGGCATTCCAAAAACAAAGACGCCTCATAGAATTATCAGAAATTATGTTGATGGAATCTAATAATACGACTAAGTCACTAAAATCAGCTATTAGTTTTCAGAGGACATTTCCACATGAGAAGCTAATGGTCAACTAAAAAACCAGTAAATGTAGACATTTCAGTTGTGTGCCCTTGCCATTTAGCAAATTAATTCATTACCACTTCATCGACCATCTACTGTTTTCCCCTGGATGAACTTATTTTTACCTCATTTTTGAGAAAATAAGACATTTTATGATAAAAACATCATCAAATGCAGACCACACATACAGAAAGCCAGAATCCCCTAATATTTGGACTAACATAATAGTTCATACCGACGGTGACAACCCAATAACGAATCGAACTAATTACTTGAATAATGCCACAAAAGTCAAATTTAGTTGCTCAAGTTCATCAAGAAAAATGGGGAACAAAGCAAACAAACGTCGGGTTTTGACCTGGTAATTTCAGTTGCAATTACCGCAAAATATGCAAGAAAATACAGGTCTACAATAAAAAAAGAAATTAAAAGCTATAGCCCTTGTTTGACAAAGTTTTTGAGATTATAAATTGGTGGGTCCTATGAAATGTGTGGTTAAAACTGAAGCTTTATAATCTCAAAACAGCTTAGTCAAACAGGAGCATAAGAGTTCCGATTCATTTAGGATGATATGTTTTAGCTTAATGAGTGGATCATTATATTTCTTTACTTAAGTTTTGACTTTTCAAGGCAAGTTGACTTTCAATAACTTTCTAAAAATGTAGGCCAATCTGCTGAATCCCTTTCAAATTTGGCAGTGTAGAAAATGAGGAAATTGCTTCACATTTGAGAAACCATTAAACCCGTGCCATGCATAAAAGGAAATAATTAAAGACCAATAAGATAAGGCGAGCTGGAACGATAAAGTGACATGAACCTATTGGTACCTTTGTATCTGAGCTAAAGGAACTTGTTATTCGTGATAAAGCATCCAACATGACAGGAGATCCAGCTCCTTGTGCTGAAGAGGATCCAACTTCCTCATGATCGAACAAGGCCACCATTCTTACACCAATCTCATCTTGGAGACTACTTTCAGAGGAGGTCGACTCGATCAATGCCTGAAATGAAAAGCAAAAAGAAACAAAAACAAAATGAACTGCTGATGGGAAGACTGCTCTCCTTCATATGCATTCAAGCAGCAGTGATACTTTAACATCAATGATAATACAGACTGATGATGCCCAATATATAGTGATAAGATTGAGATTAATTAATCACTCACTTACCGTAAAAAACTATTCTAACCTATTTTATAAAAGGACTAGTGTGCAAGGCAAGAAGGTATGACAATATGTACTCCTCTCTTTCTGACTTGATCATCGGTGGGACCTTCTGAACATTCTCCTTCGCTATCTTTTATGCACATATATGAGAGCCTTGTGAACAGGAAGGCTAGAGGAGCCCGAGCACCAGCCTCGAGCTTGGTATTTGTCGTGTTAATTTTTTAATGAAATCATATGTCATTTAGCTGAAGAAGTAACATAAATTATAGGCTCAAAAAAGCCGGCTCCAGGGCTTATATTGCCAAACAACTAACATTCATATTGAACATCTTTACCAGACTTGGCATCGTAAATGCCACAAGTACTTCCAGCAATGCCTGTTCTAGATTAATATCAACTATGTTCCTCTATTTTATATTTCGTTTACTGGGTAAGCATTGGTAAGAATTCAGAACACAGAAAGAGACTTAAACAAGTGTATGCAATCAACTTAAAAAATGATATGACAATTGCAGGCAATGAGCAGAAGGCAGGGAAAGATGTCGAATTCATGCATATTACAGCCAAAAAACAAAAGAAAAATAACGTAATTAAGATAGGACGTGAGCCTCATTTGGTATCAATGAAAGGAACCAAAGAAAGGGAAATAGCTTTTGACATTCAAACCTAGCATGTTTACAAATCTTGAATTGAATATATCAGTAAATTAACTGACCAACAAAGTTTGCATAAGCTCATGCGCACACACCTTTAAAGAACAAAATGACATGCAGAGATTATCTAGTCTTCCAGAGAAAATGAATTCCTTCATGGCACCAGCAATAATACTTGGCTGAGTATCACATGCTTGCAATTCAAAATCACATATGTCGTCTGGTTCACAACCTGTCTGAGCTGCAATAAGCTGGATTAAGAGGAAGAAGGGGAAAAAAAAAAGTGATGAGAACATATTCATAATCTCTAAAATAAAAGCTGAAATTTACAAGGTGTTATGACATTTGAGAAATTTCTCAAACTCCCTGCACGAAAATCTAGACATAAGAAGTAAAACAAGCAAGACAACCTAACCAGAAAGTTACTTACCTGCAAAAGAAGGGAATGATGCTTTTGACTGTCTTTTGTTTCCTTGATCTTCTTCCCATCAGTTGGAACTTCATTTTCAACTGAACCATTCTCAGCAACTGGTTTGTTGAGCTCAGCCTGCATGAAAAGTGTGACATTGTTTAAAGAAGCATATTTTGATGAATAAAACATAATATCATGATGTTAAAGAATATTGTACTCCGTTCAGTTCCTTTCAAGGAAAAAGAATAGTATAAAATAAATTGATTGCATTCACAACTCTTTTATAATGAACCTGCTTTAAGGAAATGACGAGAGGTCATATTCTTCTCGATTATTTGCCAGTTGGTGGGTGCCAATCTTACAGTGTTAATTTAAGGCAACACTGAAAATTCAAGCTACTTTAGAAAGACTAATGTCCATAAGATAGACTGATACAATACAATTCCTGAATAATATGGGCTTTAATAAGAAATTGAAACTACTCCAGAAATCCTAGTTTGTTGTAAATTTTAGCTCTTGTTTGACATCCATTTTTTTCTCATTTTTTTTCTTTCTTCATTTCAATCATACATTCTATCAATAAAATAATATTACACATAAACTCAAAAATTCTCTTTACTTTTTAACCACACATTCTTCCATCAATCATTATTCCAAATCAAATTCTTCTCCAAAATTGGTGTCAAACACAACGTTAATAATGTTGAAAGAAGTTCTGCTCTTTTATAATAGGTGGAGTCAAATATAATCATGATATAAAAATTTTCCCATTTGATGCCCACTAAAAAGAGTTTCTTTGGGGGAAAATGAGTTTTGGAATAGTGATTTTTTGGAAAATGTGTAGTTAAAAAATAAGCAAAATTTTTGGGTTTACGTGTAAAATATTATATCGTGAGAATGTATGGTTGAAAATGAGTTTTAGAAAAAAAAGAGTTTTTGAAGAATGGTAAACAAACAGGGGTTTTGTTTTGACATTACATGTGTGTCCATATAAGCAATCAGATAATCATTCTTCTTAGCCCCCGTTTGGCTCCCATTATGTCAAATTATAATTTTTAAAATAGTGCTTTCTTGGAGAATGTGTGATTGAAAAAGAAGGAAAAGCTTTTGGTTTACGTGTAATATTATTTTATGGAAGATTGTGTGGTTGAAAATAAGAGAAAAATTATAATTTCAAATAATGGGGGCAAAACAGGGGCTTAATATTGTAAGCTAATGCTCCGCATCATGTCCGGCTCGCATTTAACTCGGTTTAGAATTGTTGTTTAACCAAAGACATATGCCAAACGTGACATGTTTTTCAGTGTAACCTTTATCAAACATAAGCACCAGATTTTATATACTTGCACTACCAAACCTCAAATATATGACTCTGTTTGTTACCACATTTGAGAAAATTAAAATAACATAAAAGTCCATGTTATTCGACATGTACATGCAAGAGAAAACAGTAGAAAGATGAAAGCAAATCTAATAAAAATCAAATCATTCAGAATCAATGTGTGATTTAGAGCATGTTTGCCTAAGCTTAGAAAGTTACAAGTAAATAGGTAATTTTTATAATAAAGTAGGAAATAAGTTACTATTGAGGAAAGAAAAAGGAAACATATACAAACATGTTTGCCCATTGGAAACACTAACTTTTCTATTGAGCTTAGCCAAACATGCTCTAAATATCCTTAAGCATCCATGAAGAAAAAATATAACTAGCTTAATCTATTTCTAAAATTACCTTAACTGATGTAGCCAATACTGGAGCAAGATGACTCTGTGTGTTCACCTTGAATCCATCGTTAACTCCTCTAATCCAACAAAGACAACAGCATATGTGTTATCAAAATAAACACGTGTCGTCTAATGACCAACTTAAGAATCTCTATAGGAAGAACCTGTCCAAGTGAATTGCCAGTGTAGGGATTCGCATTATGGGCTCCTTAATTCTGACAAGCTGGTGTGAGTAGGATTCTGAACCATCTTTCCGTTCTCTAATTATTATTCTCCCGGCAATACTTAAATCACGATCAAACCATGTGTGCCACAAGCCACCTCCATAGGTTTGCACCCCAAGTTCCAAAAACCCGCCTTTTGATACCTGATATTTTCTAATTCAAATTTTAGCACTAACTCACTAAATTATCTTCTTCTCAACCAAAAAAAAAAGGGGTTCAAATGTAAACCATAGCACAAGTCAGCAATCACCTTTGAAACTGGCTTTACTTTCAGGCAGGGACTGTCAGTGTGAGCACCAACTATATAAAATCCATTCCCGGCAACATATCTAAGCAAAAACTGAAGCTATATCAGCCACTCAATTCATATTCAAAGTCCATGCATTTTTTGCAATTTCCTTGACGTGTACTCTTACTCACGAGTATTAAAAACATACTTATACACATCAGAATTAAACCATGAGAACAGAGTTAAGAAATCCTCTCTCTCAACAACTACACAGAAGACAATACTAGGTGCTACAATATAACTACATAGATTGAGAGCTCATTTTTTTATTGTCCTTTTTGACTTGTTTCAATATATTTAAAGAATAAATGAGAACAGAAAACATCTTTTATCCAAAAAAATGAAATATAGCAATTGGAAATGATAATTAATGGTTGCATACTTTCCACCAATAGCAAAAGCAACAATAGTGGAGTGATTCCTGGTGAAGAAATATTTCTTGCCAACTTCTAAAACCCAGTCTTCTCTCTCTGATATTTGTTCATACCCTGCACTTCTTAACTTGTTCTTGGCTTCCTCTGATAAATAATTTCAGAACCAGAAACCAAAAGTTAAAACCATAATATTTGTACAAGTTTGGCTAAGCCTAAAAAGGAGTAAATTACTTTTAAGTGACATTTTTTCCCAAATATGTTTGCATAAACACTTTCAGTAAAATGAGTCACCGTTTTATGTAAGTCTCTCTTGCTGTACTTACTTTAATATCAAAATAAGTAACTAACTTCTGTCAATAAAATTTACTTCAAAACTTTTTTTTTTTACTTATAAATGAACTTTTAAGCTTAAAAATATGCTCTTAATCAATAAATAAAATTCAATCCCCGAAAAATGAAAGAAAGAATTTTTTTTGTTTGGAATAGGTACTTTTAAATAAAAAGTCAATCATGACTAAAACACAAAAAATAAAAATTGTTTGTATAAAAAATATAATCTTGAACACAATCCAGAACCCAGAAACTAAAACATAAAAACAGTCTAGAAATCAACAGATAAGAATTCAATCCCCAGAAAATGACAGAAAGAACAGGAAAAAAAATGCTTTCATGAGAAAACTATGAAATAAATATAAAATTCAATCTTCAAAATTATCTTGGACTGTAATACAGAAATTAGATCATTACCGACTGCATGAAAAGCTGTTGGAGAGGCATTCAAGAAATTAACAAGATCGGCTGCCACTGAGGATTCCATTGAGTTGAGGCTCTTTCAAGATTCACCAGTTACTAAGCGTAAAAATGGCGTTTGGTTTTAGTTTTTGTGTGCACGGAAATTTAAATGGAAATAATTTAGAAGCCCACAAAGCCCAGTATAAAAGAATTTTAGAGTCNAAGATTCACCAGTTACTAAGCGTAAAAATGGCGTTTGGTTTTAGTTTTTGTGTGCACGGAAATTTAAATGGAAATAATTTAGAAGCCCACAAAGCCCAGTATAAAAGAATTTTAGAGTCCGTTTGATTGGAAAAGTGAAATTTGGGTGGAAAGAAAATGAATTACAGGGAATTGATGCCTAGAATTGTTTTTCTGAAAATTGTCAATTAATTGTGTTTGATTGGTATAATTTTCTACCTGAAAAATGTTGAAATTTTGATGTTCGTTTGACTTTGTTTTCCATGGAAATTGTCCATTGAAGGAAAAAAAAAAATTTGCAATTGAGAATAAAATTTATTTCTATTGCAAAAAAAAAAAAAAACCTGAAAAATCATTTTCCCACCAGAGTGGTGGAAAACCAATTCAATGAAAACATGGAAAAGGGGTCACGTGTGGGGGTTGGGAGCAAAATGTTTTGCCAAAAAAATGTTGGCTATTAAACAAGATAAAAGTTGAAACTTGGATGGAAAATAGGATGAATCAAATAGGGACTTAGGTCTTTTTCTAAAGAAGGAACAAGGAGCATATATTTCGACTCCACCAAGATTTTTTTTCTTTAATCCGGCCTGTCTTGATAGATCAATCAAGAATCCTCCAAAGTGCTTGTTAATCAATTTCGTGGAATTTTGAATTATTTTAGACTATGTTGGTATATTGTGATTAGGGGGGTTTAATGAATCGAACTTGACCATTTAACTTGTGAGATTCAATAAAAGTGCGGCTCAACTTGTTTCTTGATAAGGCGAGCCAAGTCGCATGACCAAATTGTTAATCAATTTATAGTGAGACTAGTGGCTCGCTCCATTTAACGGCTCTAATTGTCACCATTTTCCAACTTATTTTATATTTCGATCTTCATCATTTTTCTTAACATTTAACTCCTCGATATTTTACTAGCATTTCTTTGCTATTCGAATTTTTAGTTTCAACTTTCAATCAAGAGATATACTTACTTTATAATTATACAAGTAGAAAATTAAATATATTGAAAAAAAAACATCTTGTGCATTTTCCTATCCAACTCCTCTCTAACCCTCCATTTCCAAATAATCATGCTATACTTACAATCTCATTTACATTAAGTTTTGACACTATTTATTTATTCTTTTTAAGGTTTCCATGTAGTATATATACATGTTTTTAAAATTTTACATAAAACTTCAATCCCATTGAAAAGGAGTTAAAAAATTACGAGAGAAAAATATTTGTATATTTGGCAAATTTAGTATGTTATCATCTAACCTCGAGTTGCATGTCATGCCACGTCGTCCCATAATCATAAATATTCAACCAACAAAAAGTGGTGAAACTAGCGTCCATGACCTTATAAAGCATCTACTAGAGTCGAAAACAAAATTTAAGGGTTCGTTTGATTGCAATGGTGAAAAATGGGTGGAAAGAAAATGAATTCCAGAGAAAGTAATTGTCTAAAAATCGTTTTCCAGGGAATTGTAAA